>JAUZST010006705.1:0-14666 GCA_034779995.1 Parotocinclus haroldoi
CTAAACCAGCAAACGTGTGATTTGCTGTAATTCAGAGGTGCAGACAGGGTGGTGGTGGGAGGATTGTGGGAGTCATTGAGTCATTGAATATATATTCTATTAATCAAGCCATCAAATTAACATTAATTGTGTGTGGGAAAAAGTCAGTGTTAATATAGCAAGCACTATTTCTTAGCATACTCTATTAGCAAAATCTATTAATATAATATATTGGAATATTTAGTGTAATTAGACTCGTACTGTCTTTAACAGTAAAAAAAGTATATACACTTTAGTGTGAATTCTGTTTGTCAAGTTGAGTTGTTAAATAAAATATTTATATTTTGTTCACACATCAGAGATATTTTGAATCTGTTCTTAAGCCTGATTATCAGTATAACAAATTGCAAATCTGATATGGAGCGAATGTAACTTTTGTCACAAATGAAGACAAAGAATTGAATGCAGCCTGTATAACTGTGTCACTATTGGATTAGTGCTTATAGGTACTATATTACTGACCGGAATTTCAGGGTTCAAGTCTGCACACTGCTGACCTGCTTTTGTTGGGCCCCTAAGCAAGACTCTTAACCCCTGATTGCTTCGATTTGATCAGTTGTAAGGATGAGGGTGTCACCTTAAAGTTGTTACTGTAATGATTATGTACCATGTTTGATGAAAATGATTGCATTTGAGCCACTTCTATCTAGCCATTGTCAACTATTATGGAGAGATTTAGATCCAAGCTGCTTGTACCTACAATGTAAATGTCATGGCAAATTTGAGGGGAAATGTCAGACATGATTAGGTTAATCTGCAGTGTAAATGCAGCCCCTGTCACATATAAAGTTTGAATTGATTTTGAACCACACCTTCAGTGTGAATGTAGCGTGTATCACATATAAAGACTGCATCACATTTGTGCCATTTTACATGCAGTGTGAACTTGAGTCATTTTTTTTAAGGAAAAGGGTTGAATTGGGGTAGATTTACCCTTTCGTTTGAAGTTAGCTTATGGCACAAATAAAGAATACGATTTTTGTCGTTTTTAACTGCTATGACCTGCAATGTGAATTTAGTCTGTGTCATGTATGAGGGGGGAAAAATCCAGATTTAGTTTTTCCTGCAGCGTTGAAGTAGCCTGTGTAATTGTGCAACTTTTAAGGCTCTACCTAGAGTCTGAATGTCACATAGAAAGATTTATATCCGTACACTTTAAAATGCAGCATTTACATTTTTGAGAAAAAAAAGTCTTACTTGAGACACTTTTACCTGCAATGTGAATGTAGCATTTGTCACATATGAGGGAAAATCGAATTTGGACCATACTTACCTGCAGTGTTCATAAGGAAAAAAATATATAATTTGGGATACTTTCATGCCTGATGTGGTCCAGTGCAGATCAGACGGGACGTTGAAAGATCCACAGAGAGGGAAGACATTGGACAAGGGGGTGTGTCTCCGTTCGCGCGAGACCACAGGCTCATAGCGGGGCTGTAAGCGCGCGCCTTCTCTTCACTTCAACTTGGGCCGCGCGAGCTACGTGCTTTAGAATCTTGGTATCGCATGTTTAAAATATAACGGTTACTTTTTAAAAAGCAAAGGTTTCACAAAGGCTTCCACACTGATTCGCCCTTCAACACAGGAGAAGATTCAGGTATGTCTGCGGCGCAGACCGGTTCTCTACATCCGAATATTTTCACACGACTGTTTATACGAAACAAGCGGTTTCGTGTCATTATCGTTAACGAGCAGCTCAGCGGATTGAACACGAGACAGGTAATTTAACTGTCATTAGAAACGTGTTTATAGTCGAAACATATATGGATTCTAACAACTGATTGTTAGTCTGAGTTGCAGTCGGAAGCATTTCTCTGGAGCGCAGTGTACCTTGTTCCAGCCGGCCGAGATGCGGGGACTGTGGGCTTAGTTTAACAGGGTTGCGCACTGTCCGTGTAAGCTGTATATTTACCTGAAGTAATGTTTAGCCAATATATATATAATTATGTTATCACGGTAAATTACTAACGTTACCAAAACGACTACACGAAAACTAATGAAAATACTGTAGGTAAACATTTAATGTAAATAACGTTCCTATGTATATATGTAATAGGTTTCTTTATTTGTTTAGCATTTATCAATTAACAAACTTCAGCCAATTTTAATAGTGTAAAGATCTTTTCCTGGGCTAAATAAACTATACGTGATAAGTTACACCGTTACACATGGCGGGTTTTGTTCATAACATCAATAAATAATCCACTTCGCAAATTAGCTTAACTACATTCTTTACATTTTCCTTAAAGGCTTACATCTTACTTTCAAAATTCCAGTACATCTGTAAGGAAAGTTAAAGTATTCCATATGCACTCCATCACACTGTCATGAAACAAACTCATGTTTTTTTTTCTGAATATATATATATTTAGAACTATGTGTTCTCTGCTTCTCTAGCATCTCCGTTTATCGTGGAGTCTCAATCATATGCTGTTCAGCGATACTACTCCTACATATTGTCAACATTTTTACTTCTCTAGACAGTAGAATTAAAGAAACTTTGTTCCCGAAAGAAAGTAAGCAAATGCCACTCCGTGCTCTGATTTGTGTTGCAGGTGTCGAGAGTCGAGTTGGACATCATGCAAGCCCTCCATGCCAGCAGGGAAGCAGTCCCTTGGGTCAGACGCTGAACACTAAGACTCATCCAATTCTCGTTCCAGAGCATCAGTGCCTGGATCTCTTCTGCACTCGCTACTTCACAGCCAGCCAGCAGCGATTTGCTCTGATTGTGTTAGTGTTTGGGTGTCTGTGTGAGTGTGTGCGTGCATGCTGGCATGGCGTTTACGCTGTCAGAGATCATGGCTGCACGTCGGCAGCAACAGCAGACACAGAGAGGAGCGAGAGGAGCAGTAGAGGTGGACGAGTACAGCGCAAACCCCACTCAGGCCTTCACTTTCTACAACATCAACCAGGGACGCTTCCAACCACCCCACGTACACATGTGAGTCTATCTTGTCGATTCCTGGAAAAGTCATACGCTAATAACATTTTCTAAGAGGGATTTTTATAAAATTATGTTTGGAAAAAGTTCAGGAGTGTTACTATTTACATATCTGAATGGCACATGACATTAAACACTACAAAGGGGGTCTGTATTTATCAAATGTGGCATTTTTATGCCATAAATATGTCATAATATGTCCGTTATTTATATATTGCCTATCAAGCATGGCTAAATAATAACAGAACAGACTAACTAATGGTTGTCACACTTGATGATTAACTGAATAAGGTCAAATAGTGTTGTGTCAACCTGCCAACCGCAACATTAAAACAACATGTCAGATGTTTTTTTTTATATAATACATATAATCACATTTTCTGTTGTTTACATCAAATTGTTTAACCAGCATATTCCAGAGCTTCTTGCTCGGACCAAACCAACGCCCTTAAGCTCTTTGTCGTTTTCCCCAAACCATTCCTGAACAGGTGTGGCAGGACGTGTTATGATACTGAAAAAGTCTGCTGTCATTAGGGATTACAAAAATAAAGTGATGTTCTTGGATGTTTAATGTTTAATTAGATGGTACTTGTCATAGTAACATCTGTGAATGCCAGGGCCCAAGTTTTGCCAGCAAAACATTTCCCAGGATCACACTGTTAGTGTTATTCACTATAACACTGTGCATTTAAAGTTAGGGCTGATCGGCAAAGTTACTCAGAACTGTGTGAAAACAAAGCAGAATATAGCAATCCTAGGTAAGTATTTCGAGAATAAATTCATTCGCAAGGATTAGGTTTTTTTTCATCACAAACTAACTATGTGTGTATTTCTATGTGTGTGGTGCAGTAAGGCTGACCCAGCAGTCGTAGCTTTAAAGTGGAACACTCTTATTCAAAAGTCCTATCCTGTCCTCTTGAGACTTGCTGCTGTCTCTGCAATCACAAACCCTCAAGAGAACTCCATATTGCTGCTGTTTCTTTATGAACACATTGCTCTTCTTGTTCTTCTTTTTCACTTCTTTGTTGTCTTATTTCTCTTTCACACTTCAGGGTTGATCCTTTGCCTCATGACACCCCTAAGCCACCGGGCTACACTCGTTTTGTGTGTATCTCAGACACGCACTCACGCACGGACACCATTCAGATGCCATACGGTGATGTTTTACTGCATGCCGGAGACTTCACCGAGCTTGGCCTGCCCAGTGAGGTCAAAAAGTTCAACGACTGGCTTGGTAAGGAGCAGATTCTAAACATATATAAAGACTGAATTCGACAGTACCATGAACTTATTAGAATTAAACCATTTACTTAATCTTTTTAGTAGAAAATGTTAGAACTTGCACAAATTTCTTGTTGAATCAATTGTTTCTTGATTATGGATTTTCATAGGCGATTTGCCGTTAAAATGTTGCATCATCAATAAAACTGACGAAAAAAGATGAATAAAACTGGTACGCTGTCTCAGCAAAATGGGTTCTCGTTGGCATTTGTGGCTTAGCTACACTATATGAACGAAGGTATCGGGAAACACCTCTTAATCAGTGAATTCAAGTGTTTAATGTAGTCCCATTGCCATAGGTATATTAAATCAAGCAATGCTCTGTCTTTACAAACAGCTATGGCATAATGGCTTGTTCCAAAGAGCTCACTGAATTTGAGCATGGTACTATAACAGGATGCCATTATTGCTACAAGTCAGATTAGTAACTTTCTTCTCTTTGCAATTAACTGTGAATGGTGTTATTAAATATTGGAAGCATTAAGGTACCACAACAACTCAGTTTTTTTATTTGTTTATTTGGTTTCATTAATGTTACTATCAGCATCAGTGGCCATTTTAGCAACATACACAATCTATAGACAAGGCTATTTCAAGACTAGTCATATACACTGTTCAGAAAATGAGAGGATAATTCAAAATGAAATTTCCCATCATGAAATATCCCCAATTCTTTGAGCAGTGCTAATGTAGTATAATCAATTACCCTAACCTAACTGGTAGGAAACACCTGGAGTAAACCCACGCTGACACAGGGAGGACATGCCGACTCCACACAGAAAGGACCCAGTCCACTTATCTGCATGTGAGCCTTACATCACCAAGCACAATGCAAAGTGCTAGATGGAATGGTGTAAAACATGTAACCACTGAACTCAGGAGCAGTCGAAATATGTTCTGTCGATTGATAAATCACACTTTTTTATGTGGCAATCTGATGGACAAACCTGGCGAATATTAACCGAACAGGTATCTAACCTCATGCTCTTCTGGATGAATGGGCAAAAATTCCTACAGACACATCCATCTCCATATTAATGCCTATGGATTTAGAAAGGAATGTCTTAAGAGCTCTTGTAGGTGTAATGTGTAGGTGTCTCAGTACTTTTGTCAATATAGTGTATCTCAAGAAAAAAAAAAATAGACGGAAGAAATCATTCGATTTTTAGGGGAAAGCAGAGAAGGCCAAAATGCCTTTGATTTTCCCAGACAACTGATAATAGTCAGATTTGCCCTATTTTTTATTTTTTTGCTTGCTCTCATCTTTCATTGCCATGCTCCCTGTGACGTGTCCTCCTCTGTCCCTGATTTTCCCTCTCTTTTTCTTCTTGACACTTATTCCTGTGGTTCTGTTCTCATGTTTGTTTTCATATAAATATTTATGGCTCTACTCTTTTCCTGATCTTTGTTTGCGCATATCTGTCGCTGTGTGTGAGAGAAAGTGTGCGGCAACCATGCTGCTTTCTTTATCTAGCTTCAGCCCTCAGAGATTTTTGAATTCTCTTTTTCCTCACAGTACAATACTTATGAACGGATAACAAACACAAACCTGCCTCACATACACACATGGAATCACATGGTAATTTAGGAAACAATTTACAATATAAATCTCCTTCTGTATTGTTGTTTTATACTGTTTTTAATTATTTTTCTCTCTTATTTTATATTTACATACCAGCTGGGTATAAAACAGTGGTTAATTACATTTTGCTTGAATCCCAAATTCTTTTTTAACTGGCCATGAGCCGTTTTACCAGCAACAATAAGGCACAGGAAATGTTTAATAAACCTGTTTTATTAATTGTTTGACTATACATATTTTGTATTGTGTGGAAGCAGAGAGGATCAGAGGCAGCTCAGTCTTAGTACAGGGTACCATGTATGTGGATGTGTGTGTTTGGTAAAAGATAATTTGATAAAGTTACAAAAAAAAACAATTGATGTGCGTTATATGATTTAAAATGAACCTATAAATGAAGGGTTTCATTCGAAAACACATGAGATAGCTCTCATAACTTTAATAAGCATGCGTAAATACACTCCAAACATGCTGAACTTGTCAGTATGAGTATTATATGTTCAGATTGCAAATAGGCACCATATTTGCATTTGGTTGGCAGTAGTAGAAATGCCATGCTAAACATGAAAACACTTTTATTTTATTAAAACGACAAGAAGAGGCAATATAGTTAAGTGCAATATAATGAGTTTACAGTTACTATAAGTTGTGGATGTGCTGGTAGTACTGGATTTACAACGGGACATGCTCTGACAAACTGAATTAGCATAAATCAAGGAGTTTAATATATACTGCATATATTAGGGCATAACCTACCTTAAACATCCTTATAACACTTACATTAAACTACTGGCAATTAATTACCACAAAGCACATTTTATAGTATTGAATTCTTCATTTAGCACAGGGGGCTGCGAGAGAGTATCTTACTCCATATCACTTGCCCAGGAAAGAAAAGAGATTAAAAACTGAGAATACAACTGAATGTATTTTAATGTCTGTTAGCGAATACCCACCGTAAAACTGGGAGTACCTGTATGCTGCATTCAAACTGTACTGCAAACGGTCAACTAGAAAAGTTGATTATGAACGAGTGTGCTTTCATGCACATTGATAATACAATCATACTCTGATTTCAGCAGTTATTTATAGTTCTTTATTGGAGAACTGCACCAATGGGTTATATGTAGGACATACTATTATTATTATACTATACTATACAATAAAATGCACTAATTTTCATTTCTGTTATATTGTTTCAAAATACTTGTAAGACTTCTAAGATTTAGGTCTACTCCATTATCACTAGGTCAGGTAATACTGTATAAGGTGTTTAGATTGTTGTCATTGTAGATTAGAAGTTTAGTAAAGAAGCAGGTTTATCCTAGCCTATTCCAGACAGCTCCAAAGACTGTTTATGGTTTGTTCCCACCTTGCTACCCATATTGACAGATAAGCCTCAGTCCCCTGCAACCAATCAAGTATAGAAACTGAATGAATGATAAAAATAAATAATTATATTATTATTATTATATTATATTTATTATAGACCTTTGTGTTTCTGGATGTCATTTCACTTGGGTTAAGACCACTGCAGGCTACTGAACTCAATATATCATCTCAGTTTGTAATATTCCAAATTTCTGTTGTAAATCAAGATTTACTGAAACCATGGTGATATATACATGTAAAAAGTGAAATAATTTATAATAAGTTTACTTGAGCAAAAACAGTGCAGTAATATTTCTTGCAGTTGATGTATGCGAAATTTTACGTTGAAGCCTAATGTCTTTTTTTTAAATATTCAATAACCTCTCTTCCCAATTCATGATCTACGGCTCACAAAAATTAGGGGACATTTCAAAATGAATATGAAGTGATTAATAAGTTAAGATTAATAATACGTATCAAATATTATTGTGATTGGGTAGCAAGTGATATATTTATCGGGGTGAACAGAAGCATGTTAAACTGGATAAGAATATTACACATTGACTTTTTAGTAGGGTGTATGATCACTCAATACTGCCAAAACACACTAAGAGTGATGAGGCATGTACAGGATCAGACTGTCCAGCAGTTCTTGTGTGATCCTCTTCGTATTCATTTTGAAATATCCTCAAATTTTTGTGAGCAGTGTATTTTCCTTTGTTTTACGTTTTCTGAATGAAGACATAAATAAGACATGTTAACTAGTTAAGGAAACAATAGACTGGCCAGCATGAAGACAATAACATAACTGGGATTTTTTACTTAAAGAACACTTTACGTGGTTAAGAATTATAGTTGAGATTCTAATCTTATGCCATTTTGAATAGTCCCTTTAAATTTTTTTTTCATTTCAATAATATTTTAAGAAGCGTATCCAGGTCAGAGACTATCATGGCACAGATAAAATTGCACCTCTGTTTCATCTTAGGGGATGCTGGAGATGACCCCCTGTGTGACCTTCCTTATCTCAGACATGGCCAGTCATGCCTGTGTGACGACTGACCTGGCTAACCTTAAATAATTAAAAATGACAGTAATTATTTGATTAGCAGTAAGGGATTATGACACATATACTGAGGTAGCCCCTCTTGCGTAGTGTTAATTACCACAGTTTAGAAATAGCTAGAGTTGGTCCTACAGGTGTGTGTGTGTGTGTGTGTGTCTGTGTGTGTGTGTGTGTGTGAGAGAGAGAGAGAGAGACAGAGAGAGAGAGACAGAGAGAGAGACAGAGAGAGAGCATGAAACGTGTCAGCTCATATCAGTTTTTTTTAGCCAGGCATATTGAGTACTGAAGTGCAACGAAAGCTCTGCATGTTCTTGAACTGTGTGTGCTAGTTAAATATGGATTTTGTTGTATAGAGAAGAAGGCATCTCAGGGAAAAATGTTGCAGTTAATCTTGAAGATAGACATGCACTCTCCCTGTCTCTCTCTATCTCTCTCATTCTGTCTTTCATTTTTCTGGGGTCAGGCCATTTAGCAGTCTGACTATATTGTTCTGTCCTGTCAAGATTATGAATAATAGATTGCCTCCATTTATGATGCAACAGTCATGTGGACAGTGTAAGGTGTACATGTGCGCCCGTGTGTATGTGTGTAAAGCTAGTGGGTAAAGTTTCTTACTTTCCTTTTTCTCTGCACTCTTGCGTTTCTTTACCTCAGTTCTAGAAGCCCTTTGCTATTTCTCTAGTCACTACATAGAGAAAACCATCATGAAACTTTAATGCATTCTCTCTTACCAATGTTTCAAGCTTTGTGGCTGTTTTATTTCTTTATCTCTATGTGGTTTTACTCTGCTTAAGGATTGCTGTGGGTTATTAACAAGAAAGCTCGAGACTCCTTTATTGTTTCTAACACTGAAAATAAAACAGAATTTTGCATGGCAGTTGTTTTAAGGACCAAACCATTTACCACCTGTCTGTTCAAGTGTGCTTATATTTTATTTGAGGTGTTTTGTGTCTATGTACATGCCTAGACATCTCATGCACACGTGACTAGCTATTTGCTGTTCTCTTATTTAAGCCTCAAATTTAGGATATAACGAAATGATATTTTTACTGTTTATATTCAGCCTCTTGGCTGCACATGATGCATTTCTGGATGCATTTTATATTTATATTTGAGTGAGTATATTAGTTTAGGGTTAACATTTTGCAGCAAAAATGAGGCTTGAAGATGTTTTTTTGTCTTGATCTGTCTAGATCTTTCCCTGTAAAATTAGTTTTATGACAAATTGTAGCAGAAAATGCTGGATCACCTGTTGAATGAATTCCATTTGATTGCGTAACACATTTTTCTTAAATGGAATTGTTCATAGTGCACAGGATGCAAATTAGTAGTGTCAGAAAACTGCTCCATAACCGACAGGCAGGATACATACTGGGGAAGTTCAGCACTGTAAACTGGTTCTTTGCCTACTGAACTAGGTTGGTTTGTTCCCTACCTCTCCCATGGTAGGAAGTCCAGAAGTGGTTTCATGGAACCAGTACCTTAAAAAGTGGATCAATCTCATATGAATGTGTTCATATAAGATTGTTTGTTTTTTTTTAGTTCATTTTATATAATGTTGGGTCAGAATAAATGGCTTTTCATGACAGGATCAAGGGTACATTAATACTTGTCAGACACATTCAATCTGAGCCAATTTAGAGCAACCAATGAATCTAGCAAGTCTTCAGAATTTAAAGTGGACATGGACACAGGGAGAACTTTTACTGTGCTAACCAAATAACCATATGGGCCACTGCTGCCCAAATTTGTACAGGAGTAATGAACATTTGAATGAATATGACAGTGTTAATGTTTTCTACCTTACCAGAGTATCCACAGGCTTCGATGCTTCCCATTGCACATAACTAATTTATGTCAGCAAACTTTTAGGCTTTATTGACTGTCAAATGCATTGCTGAGAAATAGAATATGATGCCCAATATCATATTTGCTTACAGTTCAGTTTACTATAATTAAGTGTTACAAATTTGATAGCTTTTTGTTAAGAGACGCATCATAGATCAGTTGCAGGGTGTATGCCTAACATACAAAAAAATACAAAAAGTATTTTTACCTCATATAATATGGTCCGCAGTGTTACCTCCACACTATTGTGAGGCTAATTTTAAACATGAGCTGCAGTTGCTTTACGGACTTCAAAATCTGCTTACAGTCCTATCAGTGGTCAGCAATGGCAGATATTCACACTTTATGTAATGGAGTATGTGCTGTATGCAAAAATGTATAATCTGAAAGCCTGTTAGTTAAAAAAAATTGTCATAAGCTCATACATAAAGCTTTCGTACAGGTATGAGTATTAGGAAAGATAAATAGGCATTGTGAGCCTAGCTGAAATTAGCTGTGGTGCTGCACCGCATTGCCATCCCAGAGCAATAACACACCAAATGGTAGTTTTATAAAGCTTTACTTTTGTCTTTGGGTTTTAAGTTTTATCCTTTCCTGTTACATTATATCAGCACAACCAAAACCTAATCCTGCTTACTGAACCTGTCTATCTATCTATCTTAATTAATCATTTCTTTATTCATTGTCTCATCAACTTCCTTCCTTTTTCCATCCACTCATTGCAGTCATTCTTGCCCGTGGATAGTATAATTTATTATTACTTTATTACGTTGTTTTCTTGTTTTATTTAATGTTGCACTTAATATTAATGTCATAATACCAAATAGTATTTAAGCTGTGTGGTAATTATATTTTCAGCAGAAAGAAGTGCATACTATGTTTTAAGATTAAACAATGCTGATATGATTTTTTTTTACTATTACTATTACTATAGACAGAATTCACAACATAAATTATCCATTTACATTCATATAAGCCACCCAAGGAAGATGGGTACCTTTTTGAGTCTTCATCCTTCATCCTTCCAGGTTTTCTTCCTTATAACGTTTCCTTATAATGCCCCAGGGTTTTCTCTGTTTGGGATTGGCCCTAGATATTAGAAGGTAATCTAAAATTGTAAAGCTGATTTGAGAAAATGCTCCACATTTTACCTAGTGGGTAAAACTATTTTTTTTTTCACAGAAACGGCAACTTTATTTTTTGTAAGGCCAGAAGATCTACATTTGTTGACTGTGTTAAGGGTAGGGTTGGGTTTGGTAATGATTTGGTTTTAGTAAAGAAATGGTTATATCAGTGGAAAGTCCCCACCAGGATAGTCATTAAATGTGTGTGTGTGTGTGCGTGTGTGTGTGTGTGCATGTGTGTGTTTTAGCACATTTTGTTGAGTATGTGCACCAGGAGCCAGGAGAGCAAGTGCAGGGTGCCTTTTATTAGCAGTTAGAAAGGCTATTTGATCCCTAACAGTAAATGTAAGTGACAGCCTAGGTAAGCAAAATTCTCCAAAATATGAACATTAAACTCTCAATATCAAATGTCCTGTATCCAGCAGCCTAGATATGAGACTGCCAGTACTGCCTGACCTAAAAAGGTGAAATTAATCAATCCAGAGTTCTATATTTGGCTGTATTGGGAAAGCTTTGCTGTGTTAAAATATCTTCTATTAGGCAGATGAAAAATGCGTTGAAGAAGAAAAAGTTTTAGGGGACAAAAGGAAGGTAGAGTGAGGAGTGATACAGATTCAATTAGACTCCATAGTCTAAAAGTGAGTATGACATGTCACAAACCAGTTTGTGCCTCTTTATATTTGAGGACTGCTGCTATATGGATAAGGATGGTGATTGTTTTTTTATATTTGGAATTTGAATCAGCAGTTAGATTAAAAAAAACCTTTTCAATCTAAAGTTTTCATGCAACAACATTTTGCACTGAACAGAAAAATAAACCTGCCCTTTTATCTGTTAACAAGGATATAAGGAGATGAATGCACTCAGCCTTTATTGCACACTTTCTGTCAAAATTGGCTTGTGTTCTTCTGGAAAAGTGGATTGTTTATGAATCTAGTTTATGAGTCTAAACATCACAAGGTGTGTGCCTCTCCTTTATGCATTTGAAGAAAAGTAGTCTGCTGAAAAATGATGGAGATATTAGAAGTGCTGGCACTTACAGGTATGTATCGAACATTTTTGTTGGCCACCAAATCAAGGTGTTTGTTTTTTAACAGGAGGCACATTTATAAAGACAGTTTGTCAGGTCAGTGGCTAATCTAATGGAACCTTTGCATTGGCACCATTGCCGCAGGATGCAAATTGCTCTATGACCAGTAAAAGTTATCTCATATTTAACATGTTTTATATTTGTTAATATATGGAGTTTGTATGTTCTCCCTGTGTCTGCATGGGTTTTCTTGGTGGTGTACTCTTGTTTCCTTTCACATTCCAAAGACATGCATTATGTTGACTGGTATCTCTAAACTGCCTAAGTATGAGTGTGAACTTGAAGAAGTTCAATTTGAACCTTGCTCCTGACATGAATATATATTCACTGATGATGACATAACATTAACTAAATACACAAATAAATATCTGCTGTAAAGGCCTTTACACTAAAGTAAACTTGTTGCTTTTGCTGTATAAACCAAGATTTTCTCCTTCTATAACGTAGTATGCACCAAACAAATTATAATTACTATGCAGCAAAGCAACATTGAGAGTTGCTGGATTGGAGGTTGTAAACGACACTGCGGAATGTAGTGTTACGCTTAAAGAGATATTCTATGCAATAGTGAGAAACCGAGAGGAACAGAAGCAATTTATCCTTCAGGGTGTGGCAGCACGGGGACACAAATGGTACCACAGTTGCTGCACAGCTCTTTTTTGCATATCCTATCCACTGTACTACCATTCTTACTACCGTTCTGTACCACGCTACCCTACCTATTCTGGTTTTGTCCAACAATTCAAACATGAATTATGTTAATTGGTCACTCTAAATTGCCCCAGTGTGAGTGTGTGACTAGCATGTGACGGGGAATTAAATAATAATAAAATACATAAATAAATGAAGCCTTTAGCTTGTGTAACACTGCATGCCTTTCGAAATGTCAAGAAAGCTTGTGTAGTAAATAAAAAATAGTCCATAGGAGGTTCTTCTAGGTTATATTTCATATATGGTAATTCATATACAGTAGGTTGTTACACATGTGGCTTCTGGAGTGAATAAACACTTAAATTGCGCCATTGACATTTTTCTGGAGATTGAGCCACTAGTAAAAGATCTTGTTTTGGCAGCCATCGAAAACTGAATGTTAATGACCGACACATTGCAAGCCTGTCAAGCTATATATTTTCTAGTTTATTTCCTCATTCCCATGCATCTTGCTAGCAGTATTATTGATGCAGAGCATTGCTTTTACACAAGGTAAAACAGTCTGTATAAAACATGTAGGTACATATTAGATATTTATAAAGTTCTTGAAATTTCTTTGGCTATTAACCTTGACATGTTTTGTCACCCCCAACATTGCATCTCTGGATGTGATATTTGCAGGATACGCACTTCTGTAGACAGTAGCAACAGCACTGAATTTCACATGAACTAATTAATTAGAACAAAATAATAAAAAGAATAGTACAAGAAATGATGGCAGATAAAAGTTGAAACTGGACTTTTCCCTATTTCCAGTACATCGTTTTAGGTTTGACATCAACAAGGCTTAATGATATTGGGGAGCAGAGCTACCAGTACTGTTTATTACTGACTGGTTGAGACTGTTGGTTCCTATCATATCCACAGGACTGTGGAAGAAGGAATTCGACCTAATACTCACTTGCTGATTAAGACCTAAGGTCACAGAATAAACTTGAGACAGACAGTAATACTGTCATGTGGTCCAAAACTGACACTAGAATATAATGATGAACACAAATTGCATATGGTTTTATTGAAGCTTTACCCACATTATGGGCAGCACAGTGGCACGGTTCGCCTCACAGCATGAAAGTCCTGGGTTCGATCCCCAAGTGGAACGGCCTGGGTCCTGTTTGTGTGGTGTTTGCATGTTTGCATGGGTTTCCTTTGGGTACTCTAGTTTCCCTCACAAGACATGAATTAGGTTAACTGATTTCTTTAAATTGGGCCAGTCCGATCCTTGTGTATCTATATAATTTTGTGCCTGTCATTAAAATAGCCATTGATGCTGATAATGGTGTTAAAAAAACGAATAAAATGTTAGGGTTCCTACCTTCCCCCCGGAGCGTTCGGCCGTCCTCGCCAGTCGCCATTACAGAGCTATCGGTGAGGCGGTCTTTTATCCACTATCTTGATTATGCCCTGATCCTGAACAGCTGCCTCATGTCCCAGAAAGGTGGGGTTTTCAGCGCTCGGGAAGCAACTCTGGCGTGCCACATTATACTTTCGGTTTTGTTATGTTAGGAGCCTGGTAATCCGCTATTAACCCCTTTTTAGTTGTTTTATATTATTTCCCCATTCTTATTATACGTCGTGGGATATGCTTATCCCGCATACCTGGGTCCAAATCAAAT
>JAUZST010006706.1:0-14665 GCA_034779995.1 Parotocinclus haroldoi
ACTTCTTAAATGTAGGAATAGACTTTGGGAGGACCAACGCTCAAACAGAGACCCTCCCTAACAAAATTTGTTTCATTCCAATTTTTCAAATAAGTTTGTAGTAAACTAAGTAAATATTAATTGACAAATAAAATATTGATGAGAATAGGATTAAAAATGTGTTTGGTGATTGTTTTGTCCGATGCACTTTAGGGTCTTTTGGAGGCACATCAAACAGAAAGAAATAGGGAGTTACTGCCCTGTGGTGGGCCACGACCATGGTGGGACTGGTTTCTGATGATGAAAACTATAGTGCTCACAAAAATTAGGGGATACCTCAAAATGAAATAGCCCATAATGATATATCTGCTAATGAGCAATGCAGTAGAGTGATGCAGATATGGAGGTACAGCTTAGTGTGAGACAAGCTCGTGGATAAGAGAAAATGTAGTTAATGATAATGAGCAGAGAGTCTATTAACAACTACTAGTGCCAATGCAAAGCATGAAACTCTGGCAGCATTATCTATAGCAGCAAGAGAAAGAGGAGGACGTGACATAATCAGCACTCAACAAACCAGAGTAATCACACTAAGGAGACAAGAAATCAGCAACCCAACATCCCAGATCACCATATATTTATTTGGCTGTGAACCCCCAGCTCTGCCCTTTATCTAAGGGAAGGATGAACAAGTCAAGGTTGAGAGGATCAAAGCCTAGTCCAGCTGGACCGTCCATCAAACACCAAAGGTCAGAGCAGGACAAGGCATTCAGGCCAGACATGACCCCAGACTTTAGCCCCAGTAACCTGAGCCAGGCATCCCAGTCTAAATCTAATAAAAAGACTCCAGAGCCTGGCGGTAAACTTATTCTCGTCTCAAGCCACCTCTCCCCTGAGACATACTGTATCTCTCCAGGAAATACCGTCACATAGATGGTGTCAGATGCCACACTGATTGCGCCTGAAATGGCATGCTTAGGTAGATGTTCGCATATTTTAGGTACATAATGTATTAATACATGCGTGTTTTATCCCTGCACAATCTTTTTGAGGTACATTTTGTATGAATATGTATTTTTTCTCCTGGATATTACCTAACAACATACAAACCTGATTTCAAAAACGTTGGGATAAAGTACAAACTGTAAATAAGAATTGAATGCAATAATTTCAAAAATCTCAAAAACCGATATTGTATTCACAATAGAACATAGACAACATAACCAATGTCAAAGGTGAGACATTTTGAAATTTTGTGACAGAAACACATCTCAAAAAAGTTGGGACGGGCAATAAGAGGCTGGAAAAGTTAAAGGTACAAAAAAGAAACAGCTGAAGGAGCAAATTGCAACTCATTAGGTCAACTGGCAATAGGTCATTAACATGACTACGTATAAAATGAGTACCTTGGAATGGCAGCGGCTCTCAGAAGTAAAGATGGGAAGAGGATCACCAATCTGTGGAGTGATATCAGAAAGGAGTTTGACAGTGTAAAATTGCAAAGAGTTTTAAAATCATCATATACAGTGCATAATATCATAAAAAGATTCATAGAATCTGGATGAATCTCTGTGCATAAGGATCAAGGCCGGAAAACCATACTGGTTGCCTGTGATCTTCGGGCCCTTCGGGACCTTGTCACATACAGGCATGCTTCTGTATTGGAAATCACAAAATGGGCTCAGGAATATTTCCAGAGAACATAATCCAGGAACACAATTCACCGTGCCATCTGCCGTTGTCCAAGGCTCATTTAAAACTGACTCTGGCAAAGTGGAAAACTTTTCAGTGGTCAGACAAATCAAAATTAGAAGGTCTTTATGGAAATGAGGGATGTCGTGTCATTCGGACTAAAGAGTAGAAGTTGTTATCAGCGCTCAGTTCAGAAGCCTGCATCTGTGATGGTATGGGGTTGCATTAGTGCACGTGGCATGGACAGCTTACACATCTGGAAGAACACCATCAATGCTGAAAGGTTTATCCAGGTTCTAGAGCAACAAATTCTCCCATCCAGATGATGTCTCTTTCAAGGAAGACCTTGCATTTTCCAACATGACAATGCCAAACCACATACTGCATCAATTACAGCATCATGATGTTAAAGATGTAGGTGTCATCCATATGAATTTGTTTGTTTGTTTTTTGCCCTGAATGTACCACACTAGCCTCAGTGTATTAATGATGCTAATATTGCTTATTTCAAAACAATTTTCTTGATATTCAGTACAACAGTGAAACAAATAAAGTTGTATATAAAAGTAAAATACATTATTTATTTAAGACTGCCGAAGGATTTAAGTCTAAACAAACGTAATGAAACAAACATTTACACTTAGCAATTTAGCAATAACACTAATTTATTCATAAAAACTAGAAAATGTAAATGTAAAGTATTTTTCTCTCAAATAAAATTACAAAATATAATATCTGTTATTAGTCAAATGTTATGAAAAAAACTTCAGTATCATATTGTTGTGTAAGTACACACAAGGCTGGTGAAGGAAGCAATCACACGTATTTATTTAAACAGGCAAGCAGAGCAAAATCAGGAGGAACTCGGAACTCGCATACGTAAGACAGGCAGGGTTCAGGCATTTTTTCATTTCACTTTGTGGATGGAAGGCCCACTGAAGATCCAGTGTTTGGGCTACAACGCTCCACTGAAACCGCCGAGACGTACAAGTAAGCTAACTACTAATGTACCCCACATTGAGAGTAACAGCAGAATATGGTGATGTTAGAAACGTTGTGTCCTGTGTTTGACAGATGACAGATGACAGACAACTGACAATCGGCCCTTCGAACTAGACAGAAAAGGCAACCAAAAATGCAAATCTCTACAGGCTGACAACGACGTGACCAAAAGATACGTGTTTATTGAGGAACAAACTTGGAACAGGTAAATCAAACAGACTGGGTACAAAACAGGGAAACAGAAAACCTAAATGATAGCAGAAAAAAACTGGAGAACAATGCGGCTAGGCTGGGCTAGGATAGGATATGCAAAAACTGGTTTTAGCTGGGATACGTTAAAGGTGTGGTGTATTCGCATGTGCCTGGGTAATTTGAGGCAAACGCCTGTCGAACTAATAATCTCTTCCACAGTGAAGGATCCGATAAAACGGGGGTCAGCTTCTCGCACTCAACACAGAGTGGAACATTACGGGCAGAGAGCCAGACAGCTTGCCCAGGGGTATACACGGGGCTGGGTCTTCAGCGCCGATTAGCACTGCACTGGGCAGAGACACGGGCCTTGAGCAGCGACGTTCCAGTAGATCTCCATGTCTTCCGTCACCGGCATATATGGTGCGCGATCGAGGAGGCTGCAACCTCGACCTCTTGATCATGGAGAAGTAGTGGAAGGTATCCCAGCTAGTGTTCGAATGACAACCGACCCATTGAGACGTCGTTAAGAACGTTGCGCGTACTCTGCTCAGGCAAGTTGGGAACTCTACTTGGATGGCTCCTTTGCCGACAGGCAGCGCAGAGTGGCCTCGACCTCATGGCTGACTCACGGTTGCTCCAATTGACTTGCAGAACACTCTTTACACTTGCGAGACAAACTGGGGCCCCCAATCAGAGACGATATCTACTGGTATGCCATGGATCTTAATACCTGATTGAATACAATGTCCGCCATTTTAGATTTTCAAATGCCGTGGGATGCTTGGGAAAAGCTATAAATCGGACGGCCTTTGAAGACCTGTGAGGATCACCGTGTGTCCGTTGGACTCGGGGAGCTCCGTGACGAAATCTGCCACTATGTGTGACCGTGGGCGGCCAGGCATGGAGAGAGGTTGCAGAAGTACAGCTGGAGCCTGGTGGGAGATCTTGTTACAGGCACAGGTGGTGCAATCAGCCACGAATTCCCAGATGTGCATGGAGATCCACCAGAAGTACCTATGCAAAAGGTCTCGAGTACGGTGATTGCCTGGCTGTCTGGCAAACTTTGAGGCATGACCCCACTGGAGGATGGAGGCCCTGGCTGAAGTAGGTAAGTAGGAACGGATTCAGGGGTCAGGTTCGGTCTCCTGTGCCTCCTTTATGGTGCACTGGACCTGCACATCATAATTGGCTTCTGCAGGGGTGAGACATTGGTAGAAAAAGGCGCATGGGTTCAGTTTGTTATCTGAGGCCGAGCGTTGGGACAGGACAGCACCCATGCCGGAATCTGAGGCATCCACATCCACGATGAACTGGAGAGAGGAGTCGGGCTGGACAAGGACCGGGGCTGGGGTGAATAAATCCTTTAGGGCACAAAAGGCTCTATCAGCCTCCACAGACCATCGGAACGCCATTTTAGTGGAGGTAGACGAGTGAGGGGTGCTGCCACCACACTGTAACCCTGGATGAACTGCCAATAGAAGTGTTGTAGCTCCTTCCTCCCCAAGGCTATGGGCCTCTGGACATTAAATCCCAGGAAGGCTACCTTGGAGACGTGGAATTCGCACTTCTCAAAAAACCGGTTCTCCAACAGGCGATTGAGTACCACACTGGGCCGTGAGGTCCTGGTCGATGAGACTCTCCTTCGCTCCTGAGTCAAGAAGGGCCTCCATGGGGAAAGAGGTGCCAGGGGCGCAGACAATAGCCGGCAGGGAGAAACAAGGCGGAGGGTTTTCCCATTGAACGCCCGTTAGGACCTTGGTTGCATGTGTTCCGGATTGGAAGCGGGGCCGGGGTCTCGCATTGGCAGGGCCATGGTCTCCAACGCAGCGGACCTAGAGGGAGGCGACGAAACATCTGGGCCAGACGCGAGACACTCACCAGTTGACACTTGTAAATGCGTCGGTCCAGGTGGACGGCCAAATCCACCATCGCCTGAAGGTCGCTGGGTTCATCACGAACCGCTAACTCATCCTTAGGGCGCTGGGACAAGCCCGACTGAAACTCCTTGTGCAGGGCAGGATAGTTCCAGCCGGAGTATGCAGCCAATGACCAGAACTCCACAGCGTAGTCGGCAACCGACTGGGAGCCCTGATGAAGGCCGCCGAGAAGTCTCGACGCAGTCTCGCCGTGGATGGGGTGGTCAACCCTGAACCGACGGACAAAGGCGTCGTACAAGGTGTCCTCCAAGTCCTTGGTGGCAAGTGCGGCCTCAGTCGATGCAAGCGCTCTGTCGTGGAGGAGCCCAACGATGCATGCGACTGTACTGGTATCAGTGGAGAAGGCTGTAGGGTGCTGGTGGAACATTAATCGAACTGCAGAAGGAAACCCCGGAGGCTCAGACCACCAGGATATGGAGCAGGAGGCACAATTGATAGTTATAAGCCCAAAATGACCGTCCTGGCATCTGGGAGGGAATTAGGCGGCCCAGTCAGGTTATCCAGAGATGCTGTGGAGTCCTGGGTGCCACTGGGGGCTGAAGCTGCCTGGTTCCCAGCCGTGGAGACGATCATGGGTGTCTGAGGGAGGGAGGACAGAACATACACAGTCAATTTTCTGGGTGAGTTTAGCATCCTGAAGGTTAAGCATATGGTTCGTTTGAGTAGCGAAATAAGTAATTTATCAAACAATATGTCCATAGAAAATGGCACTTACCCCCTTCTGGCACTGTTAAAATAATAATAAAATAATAATACTCAATAAAATTCAATTCAATTTTATTTATATAGCGCTTTACAAAGTAACATTGTCTCAAAGCAGCTACACAGCACTAAACCATCTTAAAAGGCCAATCATAAGTTGAGCAAGCCCAGGGCAACAGTGGCAAGGAAAAAACTCCCCTAAATGGTAGGAAGAAACCTTGGGAGGACCAAGACTCAACAGGGGACCCATCCTCCATGGGTGGCCTAGATGTTAATTAAATAAATACTAAAAATAGATTAAATTATAGCAAAATTAGGTAAATCAATAACAAATGAATAATAAAATTTTATAATAATAAAGTAATAGAATAAATAAACTACATAAAAATAAATACACTGCTCAAAAAAGGAAAGGGAACACAGCACAATATATTTTTCAGGAATGTTAAGACACACTTTAGGTGCTAAACAAAATCTTTCTGAATCTTGAATGTGAACCAGTTTATATAGAGAGAACATGCAGGCAGCGGGGGGAAAAACAAAGAAGCTCTATCTACAATAGGACAGGAACACACAAATGCAATGGACAGCTTTTACAACTACTTGTATGTGTGTGTACATGAGGGATGGACTTTCTGCTCTTAAACCCCCACTTATGTCTGTAGATCCATACTGTTGATTGGCAGATGAGGTGACCAAGCTGATTTGCTGTTTATGGCCTCAATGTCTGGAATTAATCACTGATTTTTATTTATTTTTAAAGTTTATTAGAATTGTTAATACCTTTGTTGTTAACGTGAATGAACGTTGATTGAATGGTCATTAAACTGCACATGCCTGTATTTGGCATTAAAATATGTGTTTGGTCCTGAGGATTGCTTTGACATTTCTTTCCTGGTAAAGAAGTTCTGATTAAATTTATGGAAGTGTTCATCCTTCCCAGCCTCGCATCGCTAAATTCACCTTGGAATCAATGCTCCTCACCCCATTCCCACAGTCCCCTTTTTCCGTAACTCTCTGCACTTGCAAGTGCTAACATCGATTAGCTCTCATATTCCACTGGGCGGCTTAGCTGCAGAAAAGATGGAAGGAAAATGATTAGAAAGCCAGGCGCAGCCTTGCTGAGAATATGAACACAGCCAGGAGTTTCTTTTCGGTAAGCTTCTCTCTCTCTCTCTCTCTCTCTCTCTTCCTTCTTCTATCACCATTCCTTGCACATTGTCCGCTCAGGTCATTCGTTTGCCTTGCCTCAAACATTCAGTATTTACATATTTTGATCAATACATCACAGGAGAAGTGAGAAGTCAAAGAACAAAATTACTCTTTTACCCAAAGGCAAATGCTTATTTATTTTAGAGACAGCTTGGTTTTTGGTTACTTTCTCTTATATGCTGTTTGAGTAACTGAGCACTCTTCCAGAACTTTGATACTTGGTAAAAACTGTATTCCATAAAGACACTTTTCTCTGGGTTCCATTTTCTTAAGCTGTTTACTATAGATAAAAAGTGAAATGAGTGCAGTGCATTTTACTGGTTATGGCATGCTTCTGTTACTACTGGTGTTTCGCATCAACAAGATCCAACTTTAGCATGATTTACTGTCACGCTGTTCTGCGGATGCCCTGCTACTAATACAGTAGCTCTATAGTTAATCTAATTTTATTTTACTGCGTCAATAATATATTTCTCACCTCTGGGGTACTGAAAAGGTTACAGTTAGTAGCTTCTTAGTGAATGGAGTCAGGTCTCTCCCATTTGTCTATATCCTTTTGTCTGCACATTGTGTCTATTCATAAATGCATTAATTTTCTATTCAGCTGGTGCCAGACTGATCATCCCTCACAGTGTTAAGGTGATGGATGAATCATTGTTTTTGATGTCATAACTTTCATCTACCACAGATATTTTACAACCCTTTCTAACTCAGAGATTTCATTTTTTCCAGTTTTCAACATTAATAAACTGTAGTCTTAGGAGTGCACATCTGTTCAGTTCAGTTGCAGTGTAATAATGTACTTTTGGTTGCTTGACTGTGACTTCACAGTAGTTACCTGTAAGAATTCTCCATAATAACAATGTTTTAAATAAACAAATGTCATTACACTGATTGTTTTCATTACCCACAGCTAGAGCTGTCAATTTAACTGTCATAAAGTAAAACCATCAGTTATTCAGTAATGGTTTCATAGAATCCTCAGTAAAATCAGACAGATCAGTTAATTTTTTACAGCTCTTAGTAGATAGAATATCCAGTATTTTTTTAAGACCAGTCAAAGCTTGAGACGCTTGTCATTTCTGGTCACTATGGTGATGTGAATGATTTGTCAAATGTCCAGTGAACTTCTAAGTATCTTGTATCCATAAGAGGCAGGGACCTTAAAAAAATGGCTTACTGTGACACGACATTCTTTTTCTGTGTGGTTACTATGCTATACTAACTATTCTATTCAAACTTTTAAAAGTAAGGAAAACTGAACATGCTTTCTGGAATAATGTGAGAATTTGCAGACTTGAATATAATTAAAATTTGACATATACTCATAGTAAGTGTAGATATGTTTGTATTTAAGACACAATGTTTGACATATTAAATATCATTGTTTGACATTGTGTGGAATATAATGTTTTATGTAACATAAAACACTACTCTTATGATGGCTTGACCAGGATTAAGCAGAGAAGAACATGAAAGAATGAGCATGGCACTTTTACAGAACCCTGATCTCAACCTGTAAGCTGTAACATAAAATGCAATACAATGAGCCAGGGTTTGTGGTCCAACATCAGTACCTGACATCACAGCAAAGGGGGGCAAACTTGATTAAAATTTTCATGTTTTTGGCTGTAATTTTTGGGTGTCCACAAACGTTTGGCTATGGACCCATCAGACAGGATTTGATATTTATTCAAAAATATGTATTGAAATTGTAATTTCCATTTTACAGCCATTCTCAAAATTGAAACAGTTCATCATGGACAAAATGACTGGCACCCTAATCTTTTATGCATTGTACATATTTGGTAGCACAACCCTGTAGCCATTTATTGCGCCGCTCTACTTCTACACCATTGTCCTCGAGGTCTGCTGCTTTGAACAATCTCTCTACATGTATTTTGTGGACAAATGGACTCACTAATAGCTACTTCATTTCAAACACTCCTGAGCTTTGCCTTAAACCATTTTAGGGTACTTTTTGATGTATGCTTCTTTTGGTCATTATCCTGCTGTAAGTCCATGACTATGAAGTGGTGCTCCAATATGCTTTGGAAGTATATGAATTCCATATTGTCATGCACATATTCAAGTCACCCAGCAAAGCAGCCCTAAAACATCAGTAAAACTTTTCAGTGATTTTTTTTTCTCAAAACACCTTACGACGCTTTTCATTTTCTTTCAGATGACCATGGGTAATACAAACTGAACCTGTACATTGGCTCTGCAGATCAGCTTAAATTTGATCTTGTTAAACAAATTCTCAAACAAGTACCCAATTACACACAATGCTGTTGATAAGTATATGCAATGTAATGCAAACGCTTGTAACTATTCAATAGTGTATTTACACTGTAATTACAGATTAAAGTTGATTCAGTTGGTTGAAAGTGAAATATTGCTTATATGTTCCCAAGGATGAAACAGCACTCTGCAGTTTTTATTATTATTTATTTTATTTTGTGTGTGTGTGTTTATGCCAGTATTGTCTCAGTGTAGAATATGATATTTGCTGAAAGCACACTACAAACAGACATGTCCCAATCTAAATGGTCATCAAAGAAATAATGTCCAGTGCATCCACTGTTGTAACTTGTGATTTAGGACATAGCTTTAGTTGTCTAATGTCAATTTAATTGACTTTATTATATTATATTATATTATATTATATTATATTATATTATATTATATTATATTATATTATATTAATTTGTGCTCTTTGGAACTACTATTGTACTGTTGATACACTTATTTAATAGAAAGCCATTCCCCATTACAGAAATTTGGGATCCACATTTTCTTTCAAGAGCTTATTAAACAACCACATTATAAATCCATAAAGACTCATGTTGAAACTTAATCACATTTTTGTTCTAGCCCAACGTTGACTTTGCTAAAATTAAGCCTCTTTTTAATACTGTGATACATTTGAAAGTGTATTTTGAAATCTTTAATGAGCTTAAATGGATGTTACAAGCAAAAGCAGGCTTTAACTGTTTTGCCAAGACCGAGCTTAGTCAAATGCCAGCTATTAAGTATGTAAAAATAGCAATTCACTGTCAATGGCTCTTCTTCTGGGAAGGAGGTGATCATGCCAATAAGACAAGGCTGGGTAGACACACAGTGTTTTTTTCATCTGAGATGTTAAACTAAGTAAGGCTGTTAAGTTAGATTTCCCACAGCACACAGAGCTTGACTATAAGAAGGCACAGGGTGTGAGCATGCTTTTCTGATTACAGGAATTGTTAGGGTTCCTACCTCTCACCCCGGGAAACCCCTGAGGTACTTAGTTTTTAGGGATACATTGAGGGCTTCCCCGCCTGTATTCGTGCGCTCCTTGTAGGCCTGAGCTCACACTCTTTTAGTCTTTGGCACCTAATAAGTCTCACTCCAGCCGGCTGCGTGCTCTGATTGAGACACGCCCCAGCTCAACTTACTCGCGATATTCACGCACCTGACCTCACGCTTGCCCTCTGGCGCGTTGGCACCTTCCGCGATTTATTCATGCTCGTGCTACGTGCTCGCCCGAGCTCATGCTTACCCTCTGGCGTTTCAGAGTCCCTCTGTGTTTCGCGATTTGGGAGACGTCCCAAATCAGCGCTCTATTGTGCTCACTGCACGTTCGCCTTTATGTGCTACAGCGTCTATTGCGATCTGTTCGCGCATTGCTCCCACTCTGGGAGGAAACACAACGGCGTGCCCTTTTTACCTTGCTTTTCATGTGTTCAGGAGCTTTCGCTCTGCCTTTTCCCCCTTTTAGTTTTATTTTTATATTATTTCCCCATTGTTATTATATACCGTGGGATTTCTCGGTCGCTGCATCTTTGGGTCCTACCACATATCATAACAGGAATAAGTTTAATCCCATATATGAGGGCTGTGTGTATGTAGAGTATCTCACAAAAGTGAGTATATCCCTCACATTTTTGTATATATTGTATATATAACTATTCTATTATATATTTCTAATGTTACAACACTGAATATATGATATTTTGATACAATCTAAAGTAGTCAGTCTACAGCTTGTATAAAAGTGAACATTTTCTTTGCCCCTAAAAGAACTCAGCCCACAGCCATTGTCTAAATCACTGGCAACAAAAGTGAGAACAGCCCTAAGTTAAAATGGCCCAATTGTGTCAATATTTTGTGAGGCCACCATTATCTTCCAGCAGCACCTTAACACACTTGGGCATGGAGGTCACTAGAGATTCAGCACAACATCACAGAGCTGTTACAAAGGTAACTCCTCTATTTAGATGTAGGTCTGGAGACATGCTTGACCTTTCCCTCATTTTTTTAGCAAGGAAGTGGTCTTCTTGGAGGTGTGTTTGGGTTTGTTTTCATGTTGGAATACTATACTGTCCTGTGGCCCAAGGGAATAAATCAAACTTTTTCAGTATGTCACAGTACATGTTGGAATTCATTCCCTCAGTGACCTGTAGGTTCTCACAGCAGGCTGCACTCAAGCAGGTCTAAACCATGACATTCCCACCACCAAGCTGTAATGTAGGCAAGACACACTTGTCTTTGTACTCCTCATCTGGTTGGTGACATACACACTTGACACCATGGCGAGGCCTGTTCTGAGTGAAACCAGTCCTGTTAAACCGCTGTATGGTCTTGGCTGCAGCTCACATTCAGGGTGTTGGCAATCTTTTTATGGCCTAGGCCATCTTTATGTAGAGCAAGCATTTTTTTAGATCCTCAGAGAGGTTTTTGCAATGAGATGCCATGTTGAATTTCCAGTGACCAGTATGAAAGAGTGTGAGTATTGTATCTGTATGTCTATGAATAATTTGTAGTCCTTCTAGGACTATATCTATATCTTGTTTTATCTGTAATTTTATTTCCAATTTCTTTCTTGAACCCAAATCACCCGATTATTAAAACCAGTTAAATGTATAAGAATTGATCCTGGGTCTTGTATTCTCCACTGCGTTTCAGCTCATGAGGGTTTGAGACTCTGCTGATGAAGTGCTACATGGTTCACCTGTTCTAGATGTAAATGCCCTTGAATTAAACTGGCATTCAGCATACTCAGTTACATTTCACATGCAGTGTACTGGAGTACAGCGGCAAACATTTCACCTTTCAGCTATTTTCTGTCTTAACTTCATTAAGTCTTCAATGCTGTAAGACAATTTTTTCAGCTTTAGAATCATGCTGAATCTAGTAATTCACTTCTAATAAGCCTTAAGTGCACTAGTAATGTTAGAGATGTCCTTACTTTCCAACTTTATTCCTAAGCTTCTCAGACAAAAGAAGTGGTCATAATTAGTGCCAAATATTAAATATAAAATAATATTAAATATTACAAGTGTTCAACCACATATATTGAATTAGTCGCAAATAGATTTGGCCCATGTACTGTAAAGTTTCCACCCTGCAATATGGGATTGTCAGTGATATGTTCAGCCTCAGAATGCTCTATTGTGTATATATATATATTGAATCATGAATAATAATAATCATCATAATGTAAATCAATGTAATCAGTTCAGGCCCCCAGAATTTAACACTTTATAAGGCATTATTTGCATTAATGGGTTTGTATTGTGTAGGTGCTCCCTGATTTATGGTGGGCTTACATTCCAACAAATCCATCATGAATTAAATGAATCATGAACCGATAAGTAATATACTCTATACTGTATCAAAGCAGAGTGTATTATACATTGACACTACAATAGATAAATTTGAAATAAAATTGACCAAAATAATTAACACAAAGCTTATTTTATAATAAATTGTTTAAATATTTAGCATTAGTGAGTTTTTGGGCTAATGTTAGATGATAATATGAAAACAGACCAGTGGCGTTTGGGTTAGATCTCTGACCATTATGGTTATTCCACACCAGATTCTGCAAAATATTTCTTTATGCTCATTCCTTCATGCCTGGAAGCACAGCCATACTTAACAGGAACATGGCTTCCTTAAGTCCAGTAAAATTACGATTTGCTTTGACTTGAACTATATGGCAAATAATGCTATATATGATGATATATGACAACTGTCGAACTCTCCTATTAGCTAAGAAAGTTTGTTCCATCTGACAGAAAGGGAGGCATAATCAATTATGCCAAAGTATTCATCCTTAGTGCTCCTGAGTTTATTTTTAAACTTTTTAGACCAATTCAGGTAACACTTGGCATTGCACGTGTTAATGTTATAAGCTTATAAGCAGCCAAAATAGCAAGAAATGAAAGTAGTTTGCTGTTGTTGTGAGACACAATTTTACACAAGTCTAGTACATTTTAATACACTTGCATGCACTAAATCATTTAGCCTTTTCCACCTCACTGCAATTGCATTTTAACCTGGCCCATGCAATCTGATGAAATAAAAGGTGACCTTAAATAGCAATAGCCATTTTAAACTCAGTGAGTTATTTATAATGAGCCAATCTACTTAGGACACTGAATATCTGCAACTGTCATAAGGGGTTTGGCTGAAATTACTACTAAAGCTAACAGCATACTCTCTAAGCCTTGTGATGTGATATACTTCAGAACTTCTTGTGATTATATAGAGTTACTTCATTTAAGCCCTTGTGGAAAGGCGGATGTCATTTGTTTTACCTATTTGCATCTCTTCAACAGGTGTACTGTCTCAGAGGATGGCACCCTGCGGATCACCAATGTGAGCAAGTCAGATGGCGGCAGATACACATGCGTGGCACATAACCCCTTTGGCACAGCCAGCAGCACTGGGACGCTTGTGGTCAAAGGTACAATTTCACAGTCATTTTCGAAACGTGTGCTCTTAAACCTGTACCGAGTACGACAAGAAAAATATGACTAAGCCAAGCATGAAATTGACAATGGAATATATAGCTGTTTTATGTCCCGGTCTCCTTTGACAGAGAAATTATTCATCCAGATTTTGGTCAGCTATGAGTCATTGGTTAAACCAGTGGTGTAAAGAGGAACTGAAGTTTTACTTAAGATTCTTTAAAAAAGCTACCAATTGTGGGTTTTTTTCCTATTCTATTTTGCATCTGTAATAAGTATTGTACATATACATTTTCAGTGTTGGACATGCCCATCACGCAGTATTTAATGAAAATAAATACATTAAAATGTTATAAATAAAGTGTTATTGTAATGCTGTGAGAAAATAGCGTAGACAAGTGACTTAGCAATGAGTGAATGTGAACGGACTGAATACATTGATAATGAGTGATGAGTGCCAGGTGTGTGTGATCAGATCGATGTTGATTCCGTGGGTGTGACAGTTATATCTAATGTTATGAGCTGTGTTCCACATGCCTTTTTTCTGAGAGCAGTTACTTAAAGCAACATTAAGGGCACTACATAACCATGTTTAGGCTTTACTATCAGGCATTAAAGTAGAAGCTGTGTTTCTTAAATGGTAAAGTTTTTTTGTGAAATATGGGTTGTTTGATGTTTTTGATGTCTGGACTATATACTCCCTGGTGAGGAAACACATCCACACAGAAAACCAAGATATATTTACGAATTATAAAGCACATACCAAGTTAATCAGATCAGCTGAAGACCTACCATTCTTTATCAGTTTTTGTTTCTGGCCACACACTTACTCACACTGTGCATACTAATTACTGATCAAATTGGACTGGTGTTTATCACTGTGTATTGTATTACATCACTGTGAAATTATATTTAATATTTAATGCAAAATTTCATCTTTCAGCTGAAACCAAGACCGGTGGTATGCACTGTACTGTACTGTATGGCACATATTTGCCCCGATGTACTGTACAGTCATCAAAACAGAATAAACAGTGGCTTGGTGGTAGTGCCCCTAGGGGATGAATAAAGTTTTCTGAATCTGAATCTCACAACAAGAAGGTGTTGAGATTAATCCCAGGGTGTAGTGGCCTGTGTAGAGTTTCTGCTGGTTTAGTCTGGGTACTGTGGTTTCCTCACACAGTCTGCATGTTACTTGATTATGCTATATAT
>JAUZST010006707.1:0-14665 GCA_034779995.1 Parotocinclus haroldoi
TTCGTTATATGCTCAATTTCCTTTTTCCAGCCACTTATTGCTACTTGTCCCAACTTTTTTGGGATTTGCTGACACTGAAATTTTGAAGCAACATGTTTTTACTCAGATTAAACTTTTGATCTGTCATCTATGTTCTATTATGAATAAAATATTGACATTTACCATCTACACATCATTGCATTCAGTTTTTATTCACAATTTGTTTAGTGTCCCAGCTTTTTTGGAACCCGCTTTGTAATAACAATTAAATAAAATTATGTAAAAGATACGGTGTGATGCTGACATGTCAATACAAATGTCTGAGCATTGTTGTGGAAAGGAAAACCTACCATGGGTATGAAGGCAAAAGTGGGTGCTTAAAGAGGTGTTTTGTCATATAGTCATAATACCTAGTCTGTATCAGCACAACAGTCCGAACAGGTTTACCAACAGAGAAGAAGCAACACAAGTTAAACGACTGTGTAGGAAAACGGGCAACTAGCAACAAAAACTTGTTGCTCCAACACTGTAATTAGCAGTGCAGGCACAACCCGTCCTTCAGCTTACACCACCATAAACAAGGGTGTGATAAGTGACCCACTGCACTTTAGTGAGTGACTGTCAAAATTAGATGGGTATTGGAAAATAACTTCACAATAAAATACATGGATCACAATTATATATGATTAGGCACTGTATGAAAAATGAGTGAATGCATTTGGGGATGCCAAAGGCCATAGTGTGAAGGAAGTAGCTGTATTTGTGGGTATATCAAAGCGAACAGTCATACAGTCATACGAAATTCTCATTCAGTATTCGTGTAGGTATTACATGCAGTTATCTACATTTCAGTCACAAATGACTCATTTTAGACTGGTGAATCTATAAACAGTAGCTGATATAATCGATATAGGGTTGTCATAATGTTCCACTATGACTCTAATGCTTTTAAAAAATATACAGCCGAAAATGATTCAAGCACATTTGTGTCCAAAACTATCATTACTGCTATTTCTGTTGAAAGAATACATTGACATAATTTTTTTCACCTGTGCTCTGTGCAGCTTTGACCAATCCCTGCCTCAAAACCTCTCGCACCCAGGTCTTGACTTTTGACTTCCCCACACCTCCAGCGACTGACACCACCAGGTTTGGAGGTTGCAGCCCCCAGTGGCTTGTCAAAATGGAATATACAGTAGAAGGAGGAGTATCCCAGGAAAGACGCAGGAACTGGGGTAAACGAGACAATTCATAAGTTCCAGACTGAAGACTGAATCATTCATGCAGTACACATAATTCTAATGCTTTATCAATGATAGAGCTCTAAAGTAACATGTCAACATGAATTTGTGAATTTCACCTGGCACAACATACAACTGCCTCTTAACAATGGCAACATTAAAGGGGAAACTCATCAGTAAATAAGCGTAAGCAGTAGCAAAAACGTAACATTTCAAAATAATATTCGATTTGTTCAAATTGAATTTTTTGCATTCATTCGAGCTACTTACCTTGTTTTTACAATATGGTGAACAAAGCTGTTATTAAACATAGCTATAAGAAAGGGGGATTTTTTTATTTTTCATTTCAAAGCTGGCTGCTTAATCCCAGTTATTATATTTATATACATGTATACACACACACACACGTACGTATGTATGTATGTATGTATGTATGTAAATATGTAAATATATATATATATAGATATAGATAGATAGATAGATAGAGTGAGTACACCCCATGCCCATATTTTGGTAACTATTTTATTATATCTTTTAAGGGGACAACATTCAAGATATGACAATTTAATACACTTTACAGTTGTCAGTCGACAGGTTATTTAACGTTGTTGCTGTGCCCTCAAAATAACTCAACACACAGCCATTAATGTCTAAACCACTGGCAACAAAAGTGAATACACCCCTAAGACAAAATGGCCATACTGTGCCCAAAGTGCCGATATTTTTTATAGATTGATACAGTGTGGGGCGTATGATCTGAGCACAGGCTGACCCCTTTAACCTCTGCAATAATGCTGGCATTTGGTTGACCGTGGTGAGGCCTGTTCTGAGTGCAACCTGTCCTGTTAAACTACTGTTTTTTGTATGATCTTGACCACTATCCTGTAGGCCACTTTCAGAGTGTTGGGAATCTTCTTATAGAAGAGGCCATCTTTATGTGGAGCAACAATTCTTTTTTCCGATCCTCAAAGAGTTCTTTGCCATGATGTGCCATGCTAAACTTCTTGTGACCAGCATGAGAGAGTGAAAGCAATAATAAGAATTTTAACACACTTGCCCCATATTCACACCTGAGACTTTGTAAAGAGTCACATGATACCAGGGAGGGAAAATAGCTAATTGGGCACAATTTGGCCATTTTTACTTAGGGGTGCACCAGTGGTTTAAACGTTAATGGTTGTGTATTGAGTTATTTTGATATACAAGCTGTGGACTGACTACCTTATATTGTATCAAAGTGTCACATCTCAAGTGTTGTTCCATGGAAAGATCGAATAAAATAGTTACAAAAATATGAGGGGTATACTCAGTTTTGGGAGATACTGTATGGTGAGCAAGCGTGAAAATACTACTCAAAATACCACTTCCTTAGCAAGCAAGGACATCTAGCAAGTTCCCAATTAATAAGGATATTATCATGTAATTTCCCTGGTAATGTTGCGCGTGTTTATGTCAAGTATCCCTTTCAGATATTTGTGTGATGAAAGTCACATGCAAGTTCTGACAAGTGAATTGGGAAAACTTTTGGAATGCAAGAGGCAATGTCAAATGTAAGCTTGAACTGTGAAAAGTAGGGCTGCAACAACGAATCGATACAATCGATAAAAATAGATTATTAAAAGTGTTTTTGTGAATTTAATCATCGATTCATTGTGTCACGCTATTTATGTGTTACTCGCCTTTACATATCCGCTTACGTCACCTGTGGCGTTTCATAAACGCTGGAAAAAATAAATAAGTATTACCCACAGTATTAATATTATATAGTAAGTCCAAAGACGACAACATTAAGAAGTTAATACATTCTACAAAAGAAACATGACCGACGCAGAAAAAAAAAAGTTCGGATTAAATCCTCAAAAGTGTGGGAGCACTTCACGCTCACGCAACTAAGAAATGTGTAACATGCAAGCTTTGCAAAAGTGCACAGGCACAGGAGCAAACGGTGATAATACAGCACCTGAAACGGAAACACGATAGAGTAACCGATGAGGATGAAGGGAGCTCAACAGCGGTAAATCACTACAGTATCCCGAATTTATTCGTTTTTGAAGTGAGGAAACGTAACGGTGCACTTACACTATTCCAACTGGCATAGCATAGCACAGTTTATACGGGTATAATTTTTTTAAATATCTGATTCATCGATTATTAAAATAATCGTTAGTTGCAGCCCTAGTGAAAAGTGCTTACTCACATAGCTATGCCTTCTGCTGGCTCCTGCAAACTCCACCTCTCCGTAAGCATCTGTGGGAGCTTCAGAAGTGTGCTGAGCACTATCCCAGTGACTGACGATGGCCGTGCTGAAGTAATCATTCAATGTGACTGAGGCATGGCTGTCCCTCGGGCTCCCACACTGACACAGACTTCCATTGCTGCAGAAAGACAGTCTATATAAAGTGAATTACTGTAACTATCCTCAGCATTATTACCATTATACACTCACAGTTATAGTATTTGATAATAACCAGAAGATTTTCTTTTCCAAGCCTGTAGTGTCAGTCTACACAATGTGAAATCTGAACATGTTTTCCCCTGCTTTTGACATCAATTGCATTATTTCCAATGAACCAAGACAAATGCATGCAAACCTTACCACACGTTTCTGATGTAATTCTGCAGTATACCAGGAAAATCATTTCGTGCAGGAAAAATGTTTGTTGCCAGGTTACATCTAGTAAAATTAAGCCCTAATTTACGAACATAGTATGGGATAAAAGTACTGTGACCAGTAGTGAAAATGCTTATTTGGATTCTTGTGGAGATTTTTTCCAATGGTTCAACATTTCATTCCAATTGTTTTATCTGAATATATGGTTTGTAAAGAAACACTGTCCACATATAACACACTTAAAAGTATGCAATTGTGCATTATGCCATGTTTGTTTGTCTCCATAAGAAGCATTTCAAGGTCTTTGAAGGGTGCTGAAACTCAATGCTGCCAAGCGACAGCCCTGAAACCTGAAATATCTGGAGAAGATCTGTATGGAGAAGTGGGCCAAAATTCCTGCTGCAGTGTATGTATTTTTATTGTATCAAGTCAATGCCACTTTAGCATAATCAATTAACCTAACACACAGTTTCAAACTGTGGGAGGAAACCTGGGTAGTACCCGAAATAAACTCATGCAGACATGCATTGGTTTCTTGGTCACATCTCGTACCAATGCCCTGCTCATCTGTCTACTTAATTACAGCTCTAGTTCTGGTTGTTCTAAACGTATTCCATTTAAGAATTATTGACACCACTGTGTCTTGAAAACTTGAAGAGCAGCAGATTTTTTGTAACCTTCTCCAGCCTTCTATGTGCCTTCATACAATCCTATCTCTGAGCTCTACAGGGAGTTCTTTTCTCCTCATGGCTTTGCTTTTGCTCTGATATGCATTGTTAGCTGTGAGATCTTATACAGACAGTTGTGTGACTTTCCAAATCATGTCCAATCTCAAAAAGAAAAGGGTAGGCCCCCAGAGCTAGATTTCGAGTGCCACTGCAAAGGATCTGAATACTAATGTCCATGCAAAATTGAAATATTTACTTTTTAATAACTGTTTTCATTACGGAGTAGTGTGCAGACTGACGGGGCAACCTGATTTTTTTCTCAGTATAAAATGGAAAGAAGGTGAAACTGTCTGGAGACTTTCGGAATGCATTGTATAAGCTTCTACAGAGAAACTTTTCAAAATGTATCATTACTTAAATTTAGCTTTGTAAATAACACCATGAGCCAGAACGGACTGATCGAGCTGAAGGAAGTTTTGCACAATATTCCAATCTCTGAAGTTGCCAGGACTGAATGATTCTGATGAAGCAAAACAGGACACAACATGACTTCAACACAAATAAAGGCAGGATTGATTTTGATTCAAGTAGGCAAGATTGGACAAAATCTGCTCAGCAGTGAGAATGTTTAATGAAATATACACCAGTCTCAACACCACAGGGCAAGATAGCACAGGACAAATACAATGAAGTGGAAAGTTTATGAACCATTTAGCTTTTTCTATATAAAAATATGTCATAAATATGATCGGATTTTCACTGCCCTAAAAGTCACTAAAGTCAAAGAAAGAAAGAAGTTAGACAAAAACACTAGTGGGTCGTTTAATATATAATAAGATGCAATCATATAACACTGCATCTCTGTAAGTGGCAAAAGTATGTGAACCTCTAGGATTAGCAGTTAATTTGAAGTTAAAATTAGAGTCAGGTGTTTTCGATCAATGGGATGACAATCAGGCGTGAGGGGGTCCCAGGGACGTTGTTGCTACATAGGACATACTTATGCTGATAAACAAACTTTTACGTACCACTGGAAATACTGTGCCTTGTATTAGTATTAACCACCATGAAGTTTTTACGTTGTAGTGTTAAACCGTACACTAAACATGGTAAACAGTCAACCAGGCTGTCTCCCATTTACCTTACACATGTAGTGTATTTCCTAACAATCTGAATGGGTTTTATTGTGACACAAAGGTTAGTTAAATAAAAAGCAGTCGTGGCTTCAGTGCATAAGTATTCAACAGTCCTTCCCCCCATAATTCACTATGGGCACTAATTCACCAATAGTGTTCAAGAGATAATTAGCAGTGTTTGCAACAAGGTCAAAAAGCTAAAAAAAAAATTGAATAAGGGTCATATGAGAGTCATAATATAGGGCCATATTCGTTCTTAATGGGTCGTTACAGGTTTTAGCGATACAACAAGTGGAAACGTTTGTAAGGATGTTCCAATTTAAGCAAAAGGAAACTGAAGTCTCACCTGAAGGAGTCCTCCACAAATGTTGTACACACTCTTTTCTTGACAACACTTGCAATCCAGCTCTGAAAGATTTGAAACAGTGCGTTTTATTACCTATGAAATTATTAAAAAATATAGCATACGTTACGAGTTAATCGACTGTCGGCCATATTCAACTACCACATTAGTTGCTGACTAATGTAATAGTCAATTAGTCATTGACGTCATTACGTGTGTCTCTGAGCCGAACGATAATTGCTTTGACATTACAGCTTACTTGAGAGTTAAACACAAGCATGAGAGCAGGCTTAAAAACAAAATCCATACAACCATCCATGTGGGTGCATACAAAAATGTTTCAGTTGCACTATTTATAAAAACCTTAGCTGGTATGAATGCACTCCACCCCACCATTTCTCTTTCTAAATGTGTGTTCTCTGGAATCATTAAAGGTGTTGGAACAGAGATGCAAATAACTATTGTTCCTAACAAACCTGTTCACGTTCCACATAACATTTCGTATTAAACATTGCATAACTTTCTTAACATTAAGGCCACGTGTGCCTTCTAATTTGCAAAACACAGGAATACATTTGGGGAAACGATTGCCTTGCGAACAGTTTTAGGAAATAGTTATCCGTGACCACACAGGGGAACTGGAAGACAAAATCATTCATATTTACATGTTCATAGAGAACACATTTGCCACAAAGCTTCACCTCTTTTTATGGAATTTGAAAGCGCATGGCATTTCTGGCTGGAGATGCTGATTTACTGATGTGGTTTTGTTAAACTTAATTGCAGCTACATAGCACATTACTGGTTTGAATTTGACAGGAAAAACATACTCAACTTTAATCTATCTTTTGTATTATCATTAAAGTATGACAGTGAATTTCTGAATAAAGTGTTCATATTTATTATCTTACAATATGAATTGATCAAAATTATCAAAATGATAACTGCAATGCTCTAAAATATAGGGGATATTTAATATACAAGTTCTTTTGTAATTAAGTGATTCAGAATAATCATTCTTCATTTTAACAATTAATAGATTATTCAATTATTTAAATAGTTGTTTGTTGCAGCCCTATTCAACAAAGGGTTCAACAAAGTTCTTGTTTAACTCTATCATTTCCCTTTACTTTACTGCCATTCTTAAGCAAGTAAAATGACTACCCCTGGCAAAAACATTTAATTACTATGCCTTTGGGACGTTCGCGCACCTTTTTCACTTATATAAGAATAGAACAGATACGATGCCAAGAAATGTGTGTTTAATAGCTGAACATTCCGGCTTCATGAGGTTTACCTCAAACACATTAGTCTTAATTAAGAGCATATTTCCAAGATCAAGTGGAAATTCTTTAACATTAAGGAAAAGAAATTTAACAATTATGAATCGGTTTCACCTCCTTAGGCTTTTATGACGAAATGAATTCCTTGGAGAAAGAACTCCATTAATCAAAAACAATATTCTACATCAAGTCGGTTCCAACTATGTCAAATAGCTGTTAATTAGATTAGACTTGCAGGATGGAGCTTCCACCATATTTTTTCAGCTTTTCTGAAGAAAATCTTTGACATCCTTTAACATCCTCTGTGTGAAAAATGCATTACCATACAATCAAAAATGGATTTATCATCACAAAACGCATTTCCCATTTATGGCCTGGGACTGTCCAAAATGTATATCTTTGCACTGACTGTTATAAATATGACTAATAAACGACAATATTTAATTATGGGATATTTCATTTTAAAATATCCCCTAAGTTTTGTGAGCAGTACAAATTATTTGTGATTCATGGCAGTATAATATTCTTATCTAATCATCCACAGTCCGTAGGTGCATCTGAAATTGCACCCTAGTTACGATTTAGTGTTCTGTTTAGGGTGTCTGACATTTCATAGGGTTGCCTAGTTGACAATTCCCTATATATACTACTCACAAAAAATAGGAATTAATGAAAATATCCCCTATTTTTGTGAGCAGTGTAGTTGTTAACTACATGCACCGTAAAAAATAATCATTTGAGTCAGAATTTCTCTTCCTCCAAGCACTCATCTGACCACAGCACTTTCTCCCAATCACTCTCAGAATCATCCAGGTGTTCATTAGCAAACTTCAAATGGGCCTTCACATGTGCCTTCTTGATCAGGTGGACCTTTCGGGCACTGCAGGATTTTAATCTATTACGGCATAATGTGTTACCAATGGTTTTTTTGGTGGCTGTGGTCCCAGCTGCCATTAGATCATTACCAAGTTCATCCGTGTAGTTTTAGGCTGATTTCTCACGTTCCTCGTAATCCTGGATACCCCACAAGGTGAGATCCCAGACAGAGGTCCATTGACAGACATTCTGTATTCCTTCCATTTTCTTACAAGGGCACCAACAGTTGTTTCCTTCTCACCCAGCGTCTTACTTATGGTTTTGTAGATCATTCCAGCCTTGTGCAGGTCTATGATCTTGTCCCTGACATCCTTTGCTCTTTGGCCATGACCATGTTGGGGAGGTTAGAGTCTGACTGATTAACTGAGTCTGTGGACAGGTGTCCTTTATACAGGTAACAATTTAAGACAGCTGTCTTTAATGCAGGTAACGAGTTGATTAGGAGCGTCTGCAGGAGCCAGAACTCTTAATGTTTGGTAGGGGATCAAATACTTATTTATCTGCAAATAAATGTATGTATATTTTATACCATGTAGTTTTCTGGATTTTATTTTAGATATTCTCTCTCTCACTGTTGAAATAAAACTACCCTTAAAATTCTAGACTTTCCATATCTTTGTAAGTGGGCAAACTTTTAAAATCAGCAAGGGATCAAATCATTATTTCTTCCACTGTATATATACCACAAAGAAAGGACCCAGAACACAAAATTCACAATTCAATTTTTCATCTTCTTTCAATTTAAGCAGTGCAGAACAATGCAAGTTTATGCAATAATAAAAAAAAAAATAGGGAAAAAAAACATTATGTTTAAAAATTTAAAACAAAATGCTCTACTGTAGTTTCACCGCATCTTAAATAAATGAGTGCAAACATGGCGTTTTTATTTCAAAAGAATATCAATTCAAAATAATAATATACTTGTAAAACTATTTCTTCCAGCCTGACAACAGAATGTCCCAGTAAAAACCTCAAGCATTACAAAAGACTCCAGTCAGCCGTCTTCCCTCGAACCCTCAGGTAAGTGATACCACAGCACACAGTGCAATACTACTATTGCAATCATTATTTTTACCCGACAGCAATGAGACTCTTAAACAGAACGTAAGGTGTAAACATGACCTGGATAGTCCATATCAAACCCAGGTGCAATATATTTATTTTGATGCAATGTTTTCAAGGACACCCGACAAAACTTGTAGTACTTCGTAAAACTTGAATTCAGCAGTCAACTTTGCTTTACAGTCCTTTGAACTGTGCAATAAATCTTATGCAATATTTGTAATATTTTGGTGTTAGATAATATAGATTTAAATAGCTGTTAACACGTGTGCTTCCCCATTTTAAAACCCCCAGCTTCCACTGGTCTACATATGGTAGAACTGCAACACAATATTTATGGTAATACGATTGCTGTATACAAATCTGTGGAACTTTATATCTTGTTATACACAATTCAGTTAAAAATAATAAACTAAATACACCACGTGTTATGTCTGTTATTTACTTAACACCATGCACTTCCAACTTAAATTATTTACTTATGCGAATAACATATAAGACTCAGCTATGTTGACTAAGAAAAGTCACCTGCGCGCACTTTTTAGACGCTCCCTTACGGGGACCCGATACGCGATTAAAGTGACAAGCGTCTACACTTTATTTGCGCTCGATTAAAGACTGTTTTTGAAATAGATTTTTTAATTTTTTTGTCTTGTTCAGATTGAGCAAGATTTGCATATTTGATCATTTTGGAAGTTTTCTTTATGAGAAAAGAGAAGAGAGGAACGCACATACAGCTAAAGGCACTTTACAATACAAATCTTTATAAGTCTCATGTGGTTCGCTTTAACCCACCTGGTCTTTCTCTGATTTGGACACTACGTCTGCTCGGTCCCCCTCCTTACCGACCATGTCTGAACGATTCCGGGCTGGCAAAGTTTCAAAAACACCTCATGTCGACTTACAGGACAAACTCGGAAATTAGTTCGGGATCCTCATTCCTTTACCTGCTAACTCGTCACGACAAACCACGCTGAGCAGGGTGTGGTTAGCACAGACAAAAAGAAAGACTCCAGGCATGCAGAGCGGTTGCGTTCCAAACCACTTCCAAACTAGTGCACTAATGATAAAAAAAAAGGTTTCAGAAATATTTAGACCACTAGCATATTTTAAGGGGGTATAATAGGCTCTAAAAAGAAACCACAAGAAAAAAGACTGAACACAATGTAATCTTTATTATTATTATTATTATTATTATTATTATTATTATTATTATTATTATTATTATACATTTATACAGATTTATACAGATTCAAATAAAAATATTCGGTACATTGATGATCTAGGAGTGCTTCTGGGATCATTCTCAGCTCTTTGATACTAGGTGTTGTGTTGGTATGAGAGAGTATAAGAGCGTTTTTGTTGTTGTTGTTGTTGTGTGTTTGTTTCGAAACGCCTCACAGTTTTCATCCCAGCGTCTGGGTTCAAAACTGCCTGCCAGCTAAAATAGATCAGAGACTTCAAGCTGTAGACCCAGTGATAAAGAAATCATATTGTGCGTAACAAGATCAATACAAATGCCTGATAACTGACCTGTGAGTGTATACCAGACACACAACGTCTAACATTTATGTGCTAAGAACAGGCCATCATTAAATATCTGGTCAGTTTGCATGTGTGTAGAACTACACACGTTCATTGTATATATACAACACATACAATGCACATAGAAATATAAATACATATATAAAGGTGCATTCGTTAGTGAGCATAAATGTTGTGTTACAGCAGCAATTACATATCTAAACGTATTATCAAACTTCAGATTTAGGCAATGTGTGACAGCCTTTTGTTTGTACTTTCGGGCTACTGGAGAAAACCCATATGGAATAAGTACCAAACAAACTACTTCAGTTCAGTAAACAGCATTAGCTCCAGTGAAATGAACATACGGGACTGTTATGGCATAGTAGTTAAGGTATTAGCCTATGGACCAGAAGGTCCAGGGTCCAAATCCCACCTCTGTGACAGCTCTCTGACCAAGACCCTTAACCCTCAATTTTTGGTAGTTACTCTGCTAAATGACATAAATGTTAATAAAACATTAATTTCCAACATCCATATGTCTTTGTCAGTTTTACTCATGTCAGTAATTAGAAATTGCTATCTGATAGCTACTTGAGATAACTTAATAGCATTAATGTTATCATGGAGTGAATTTAGCCTGGGCTTTGGAGAAAGTAATCAGTTTGGTATATTGTTGCTGTCTACATGGCTGTCTAAGTGCTGGAGCATCTCTTACAGGCTCGGTCATATGAAATGTAGTTAAATTGCTCTCATTCTTACAGTATTGATGTGCGTTCCCATGACTTATAAATCCACACTGGGATCTTGCTGTGGTTATTTTAGGCTCTAGCGACCGTATCCGTTTGGGTCTCCTACTCCTTTGGACTGCTCCTTTCCAGAGGTTTGGCCCATTCTGTATAGCGTGTTGGCCAGGTTGTGCATCTGGCATGTGCCGAGCTGGCAACCTTTCGTAGGTGCGCGCCTCCTCCTCAGTCTGGCCAGGGCACTGCATGATAAGTACACATTACATGATATTTATAAGATTGTTGATGCTTGTTTCAGTTGGTAATAAAAGTGAATACAATGTGCCACTATCCCAGATGGGAAGTTTACATTAAAATCTCAGTAGATGTTTTCCATTGGAAGTCTTATTTTGACTCTAGGATTCCCTCACCAAAAAAGTATCCTTAACCCAGATAAACGTACTGTAAATTTGCATGACAGTTTTCATGTGAATTTTTACAGTCTGAATGAAGTTTGCAGTTCTATTAATTTTTAGATTTTGAATGGTATTTTGGCCACTTCATGATTCTACTGTGAAATTTCATAGCACAACTGAAATCTAGGCTGACTATGAACTGACCATGAATTTAACTCACAGTTGTACTATGAATGTTAATGGTAATTTGAACATGTTATGGTTCTACTGTCAAATTTCACAGTATTTTTCAAATACACTAAAGTTGAGAATATTTATCAAGCATAACTTATGTAGTGGGTGATATCAATGTAGTAGTGTACGTGTACTATTTTTAGTATATACACTTTTTAGTTGTATAACTGCACTTTTGTCAATTTAAATTTTGGGGTAAGAGTAGTAAACACAATTCGTTTAGAGGTTTTACTAAAACTGTACTAAAATTACAATATTAAAACTATGTCAATAAACTACTAGTTTTTTTCAATACTTCTTTGAATCAGCATACTAATTTCCTACTTCTGTGTTATACTACCACTCTAAAGTATACTACAGTAGTAGTTTTCTACTACTATTTCAATTTCTATTTAAGTTTCATTCGTTTATACAATGCTCACAAAAACAGGGGATAATTCAAAATTAATAAGAAGCAATAAAAAAAGAAAAGAAGCATTTGGTTTCAGTTATTCAAACAATATCATCAGAAAAGCAAATGAAAAGTCAAAGAAAGTTGTTTGATTAAGCAAATGAGATGTAAACTCAATTGTGGTGATTGAGTAGTAAGTGATATATTTATGGGGGTGTTAAACTGGACGAAAGCGCCCCCACATTGTTCAATAGGGTGTAAGGTCACCCAAGACTGCCAAAACACACTGACAGCGATGGGGCATGGCCAGGAGCAGATTGCCCCACAGTTCTTGTGGGATCCTTTTCATATTCATTTTGAAATATCCTCTAATCTTTTACTTATTGTGAGCATTGTATTTAAAATGAGCTTTTCACTGTACTGTAGACTTGAAGTTATAACACTACCAGTGGTCTCCACATAATAAATTTAATGGTAAGTTCAGGAATACAAATGTAATTGTTTTCTTAATAAATCAAAATTTTTGATGAAACATTGTATTAAATATCCAAATATATAAACATATTTCCAGTTCAAAACTCAACTAAAGTACAAGTGCAGGTCTATTTTTCTGTATACTTGCCAGTATAATCAAATTATACCTATGTCTAATTTTATTTATTGTATATCTGTTAAGTATACAGATCCTAAACATAAATCTTGCACACAACACTTCAGCTGCTGATCCAACACTGAATCGATGAAACTCTAGCCCTAGTATGGATTAGTTTGCTGTATACCATTAAGGTAAGTGACTTACTGTATGGATTTTATCAAGATGTTCTGCGTGTGCATTAAGGACTGGCGAGGCGGTGTGTGTAGCAGTTCGTAGTGTGTGGTAGCAGAGGGCATCTCTCCATGTGGATCCACTGATGCCACGGAATCAGATCTCTGGATTCTGTGTTTCATTGAGAGTGTATCTGTGTGAGGTCTGTTGAAAAATAAAACCGGTTTGAACCTGCTGGGTCTCTCTGTGTCACATTACATTTCTACATGTATATTACCTGTTTGTGTGTCGGATCGCTATGGCTGCAGTCAGAGGTATACAAAGCAAAAGGAACACGGCCACTTCCATAACACAATGACCTGGAAGGTATAGAGTTACCAAACATGTTAGTGTACCCAACAGACAAAATTGTGCACAGGCGGAATCTACACACATGACATAATCAATTTACTGTACTGACATTTCACACACCTCAAAGTTACGCAAACTTGTTTCAGTGTCAAAAGACACGCATTGTGTAAAGAGGAAATGCAACCCAAAACCGTGACACTTAATAAAGTGTGGCTTATTGTTAAATAATTCTATCATTAACAATATATAATTGTTACATGATACACTGTAGAGTGATAGATGAATCAGCTACATAAAATTAAATACATGTAGGAATGAATTTACTAACCTCTTCTCTTTCCAAAGTCAACAGTATTATAGTTAAAAACTATCCGTCCGAAGCTGGAATGCTGAGTCACACTCTCTCTGCTGTCTTCCTTTAGGAGTAGGCTGAAGTTTTAAGATCTGTCCCCACGTGTAGGAACATTTATATGAGTAGAGGGCAAGGGAGGAGTAAAGAGAAATTGGGAGTTACCAGAACATCCTCTTTGACCTAATCTGATTTAAGTGATTCACTAGTTACTATGTCTTTAAGAGTGGCTGTATAAATCAGTTTCCTAATTGAAAATAATTTAACATGATTTCTGTGGGGAAGTGTAACTGTAAATGCAACATTACTGTTTATTTTATGGATGTATTAGAAGTGAGAACTGTGACAGAAGTGCCATTGCACTTTTACTTTTACTTTTACCATTGTGAAATCAGAATATGACTTCTCCAAAAAGCATAAAGACTTCAACATTTTAGGTAAAATTAGTCCATTATGTTGTTTCATAGCATACAGTTGCATAAAAAATTGTATTACATTGTGTTGCACTGTAGTTAACTGTGTTGTTTTGAATGGATAAACAAATGGATAAAAGGAAATGGGCAGCATGTAAAAGTTGCAAACTGATTTGGAGCTGTCTGATTAATACCAACGTCTCAGATTTACCAGCACTAATTTAAATTTTATTAATAATTTGTTATTTATTTTAACCTAATTTTGCTATAATTTAATATACATTTAGTATTTATTTA
>JAUZST010006708.1:0-14664 GCA_034779995.1 Parotocinclus haroldoi
ACACACACACACACACACACACACACACACACACACACACACACACACACACACACACACACACACACACATACGTATCCCCAAAACACAGACAGGCCTCATCAGATATCATTTCCATGCACTGAAGGGCTCAGACGCTGGGTCACTGTGTGTGGCATTAACCGCTACTTCTTATGACATCTAACGCAGGCTCTTTATTGTACAACCCTGACAATGTGACAATCCAGCAATAAGACCAAAGTGCTTAGCTGTCCACAAGGAAAAAAGCTCTGGCTGGCATGGCTTCAGCGACGGAAATCAAACTCAGTCGCAGTTTACTAGTAGACTGCAGTACGCTGAAGTTGCCGTAGCATGGATCAAAATGCCTTTCAGCAGGGGAATGCGCCTGATAGTTTGAATGCACAAGTCTCGCTGACTGACGTTCAGCCTGCCGGTGTGGAACCGTGCAACACAAGACCGAGCACAGATCAAATAATCAAAAGGTTGTGTTCAGCTCTGAACACTGAGAGCCGAGCGTAAACACAATCAGGAGCGGCTACTGGAGGAAACCTCAGCAGAATAAAGGAACTGGCAGGATAGATGGAAAACAGAAGTGTGTGATAAACACCTGAGAATGCCTCAGTGGAAAGGCACACACGGCTGTCTCTCTCTATCACACAGAACAAGGCACAGGGGTATCGCTCCAAATGTGGAGTTGGACATGCACTTATTTGGATGAGTTAATAAAATGGGGGAGTTTAAATCCACATATAAAAACGTGCATATTGGTCAGTAAAACAATCATTGTACTATATACCATACATTGTACGCTGTTATAAACCTTGCAGCTTGGCTATGTTCTCTGCACTGTGCAAGCACGTGTGGCAAGGAGATAACTTTACGGGCCTCATCTCGATAGCCAAATGTTTCCAGGCCTCGTGTTCTGCTCCCGGGGGCACTTCCTGGCCCTCTCAGCTTACCCATGAAGGGGGCAAGACGTAATCAGATCGCAGTGGTCGGCCATTGTCTCCCGTGGTGAATCTCATCTTTTCAAGCTGACCGTTTTACGGTGGAATCTGTAAAATAATTCGGCTAGGCCCACCTCTCAGGCCTGGTGTCAGTAAATACCTGTCATCAAAGTGTCTCACTGAGGTAATGCACCACAGATGGAGATGAGAATGATTTTTTTTTCTTGCTTTCGACAGCCAGTGTGCAAGCGGTTCCTTAAATTAGAAAATTAGGCTCTGGATGGACCGTTACATTACAGACTAGTGTAGCAGAAGACAGTATTTTTAGACTTTATAGATTTTTAGTATTTTTGTTTAATAATACAAATAATAATAAAAAGATAAGTTAATTATATATTAATTATTAACACTGCAATACTAATATTTTAGCTTTACATTCAGATATCTATTTCAATCAAAGCTGTCACGTCTTGTACTTTTCCTCAACAAATAGGTTTGGGTTCAGGTAATTACTTAATCGGTATCTCGTTAAGTAGAATGAGTTGAATTTGTGTTGAAATTCATCAGTCACAGACTCTTCTTGCAAACATTCCACATTTGCTTTATCTAAAAACTGAGAGTGACCTTTACAAAACTGAAATAATTGTTAGAATTGGATAAAAAATGTAGCAAGTTATGACTTTTTTAACTTTGCATACAATCATTGGATAAGATAGCATGCAAAACTTTACCATAATTAGATAGATGTAATCGTAAGGCAAGTGTTGAGGGTTTTTTTAACGCTTCTCAAACGGAAAGTTATTCAAAACAAATGGTAAACCAATTTTTCTGTGCATTTTAACATTCTTACATTTTTTCTGAATGGATACTTTTCAAAAACGATGAAAGTATGAAAGCAACTCTTTAATCAGAATTTCAATCTATTTTATGGGGAAGTTTTCATTATATGTAGGGGACACATAACTTCTACTTTATTATATCAGGTGCAAGCGCTTTATGCCAGGGCAGGTGTTGAGCTGTGGCTGGTTGAGGTTGAAAAACAAAATTTCTGGAAGTCTCAGTTTTGATTTTGTGGATTCAACTGGCTGTGGGTTGGTGCCTACCCTAGCGAGAAGTCCCTGTTTTTGCCAGAGCCCCTTACAATTCTCAATTAATAACTCCTATGTTTGTGAGTCACTAGGGGCACTACACTTCTTCTCTTTTTCCTCCACCTAAGCTAAAATTCTAAACAATCCCTAAGCAAGCAACAAATGACCACAGAAAGGTAAAGTGCATTGATCTGGAGATGCAGGGAGTGAAATCAATGCTATCTGTGAGCACCTGGAGTTTTTCCTTCAGTTCATTTGTCATAATAAATCGATTTGCCAATGAGGAGAGCGCACACTACGCCTGCACGCTCACACGTCCAAGTTCACGTAGATTTTACCAGACCGTAGCTTGAGGAAAATGGGCCATTCTGATCTCTGGCTCTGTATTTTCTCTCATGGCTGTTATTGACATTTTACCGCTAACCTTCTCTTTTACACTAACTTTAATGCAATGTTTGTTATCAGATGTGACCAAGGTGTGGAGTTTCAGTCGCCCTCCTCCCCCTTTTCTCTGGGTTATTCATCCCCTCTTCCTGTGCTCTGAAAGTCAAGCTTCCCTTTACAAAACCCCTGTGCTCTTATCTTTCTGACCCCCTCCACCCTTCCAACTTTCCAGTGAAGTTGCTGTTCCCTTGTGCTTGATAGCCAGGAGGGCAGTGTTGCTGTCTCTTGGGGATGGCGGTGGGCACAGGGGCATGGCACTCCGCTGCTTCTGAGGAAAGGGATCACTGATCAAACTGCAGGCCTGGACCCTCTCTAGGGACACCACTGTGTTTACTGAGGCACCATTTCAACACGCCTGATAATGCAGGGGGTCAATATATGCAGAGTGATATTCATTTTACAGTTTAATCCAGCGTAATTTTACATCTTAACAGTTCAAGAATGCAAAACAATCAAGTACAATGAATAAAATTTAAAATGGCTTGGACAGCAGGGGTTAGCACTGCATCAGAAACCGGGGTTCATGTACAGTCCTGGCCACTGTGTGTGTGGAGAGTGCATGTTCTCTGCATGGCCTTGTGGGTTTCCTCCAGGTTGTCTGGCTTCTGGTTTATGATTTAGGCTGTGGTGTGCCTCCAAGTCAAACTCTTCATAACACCTCCAAGTCCAAGCCAGCGCACAGGATGGGAGGTTGAAAAAGCAATTACTGTAAGTACAATACCTCAGCACTTAATTGTCCAAACTCCTCTACTCAGACCCTCTGACCAATCTGTAAGGGGTCATTTCAAGGTTGCAAGAGCAGCTTTAAAATGTTACCATGCACTACCTGGTAGAGTAGACAAACACAAAGCTGGCATGGTAAGACGGTGTTTAGTCAAACTTTCTTCTGGCAGGAAGTTACAGAGTGTTGTACAGGTCGGTGCAGTGAACTGAGGTAGTATCATATAGCTCTGGGCAGCCGCTAGTCCAAAGTACATTTGACAAGCTTGCAGTGGGAGGCAATGGATTATTGCAGCGGAGAGAGATACTGTCAGGGTGGGTGGTCAGAAGCATTGGGCAGGTATCAGTCATCATGCTTGGCTCAGAATTCAATCTGGTTCTGTCTGCAGGACTCTTACATCATCACCCCTCAGATAGGGATCATGGCCAGGGCGAGTGAGACGAATCAGTGAGCTCTTAAAGGGGACTGGAGCCCCCTGAGTCAAAAGATGGTTTAAGGAGTCTGTATCATAACAGTTTCAGATTCAGTTGCTCAGCTGGAACCTTATTTTCATCTCATGAACAGGCTGTATTCAAATAGACTATATAAGGGGTCCTATATGTGGTCAATGTGCAAATGTCTTTGTGGTATCAGTCAACGCGCTTCACACCATACTGGAGGATGTATAAATGGGCAAATGTACGTGTGAGAAAAAGTTGGTGAGAAGGCCTAGAACAAGATGTGTGGGAGAGGCTTCAAGAAAGGAAAGGGGGCTCTTCTCCCATCCAATTTGCCAAGAGGATGTACACTGGAATGTATCCGCTGAAATGGACTTGCCTTCCTGTTCGTTTTTTCCTCCCCCTCCGTGGCCTTTTGTCCGGAGGTCTGCAGGTGCTCAGGAGGGCACAATATCCCCATATTCATATCCTGATTCTATTCTGATGCCAAAGCCCGGTCCCAGTGGACAACACCTGCTCCGACTGCCCTCAGAGCCCCACACAATGCCTGTTGTTCTGGTTCATGCATTCTCATCCATCCCCACATAGGCAATCACTGTCTGAGCCATGCTGAGGAGAGATGGTCCTTTCACTCAAATCCCCCCACCCCATCTCCCTCTAAAACTTGGTTCCCATACGTAGTGGCCAGAATGTGAGTGCCAGTGAATGCAGTCCACCACACCTGAAGATCTGATCAGCCCCAGACCTAACAGTGAGAAAGTTTGTAATTCATGATAATGCATGATTATCACATATTACACTAACAGAAAATGTATAATACTATTAAAACTAAAAATGTGTAATGTGAAATTCTCTTTGAAGCTTCTTTCACACTGGTGTCAACTGACTTGATCTCCAGGTGTCTGTTGTGCTGTCTACAACTGCTTGACCCCTAACCTAAAAGCTTGTCAGGTACAAACTCTGATCTCACACTAACTGAACTAGAAAAAGCACTTTCAATAAAAAGTATACATTTTTATATAGCTATAGTAATCATACGGTAAGGTGAGCGGAACATGGCATTCATCTGTGAACCTGACTGTAATTGTGATCATTTCACATCATAATGGTGTTGCGCTCCGCCTTTGTGCCTCTCTCCATGGTGACGAGGAGCATAGGATCAGGCATGTGGCGGCTGGAGACACCATTACCTATAAATAAGGTCCAATTTGGTTGTCACAAGGTTGCCTATAATCTGGTGGTGGATCTGGAGCTCAGGCCACAGGCCGGGCCTCCGGTGAGAGGGAGGTTAGAATGGATAAGGGGGAGCAAGAGCTAATTGAAAGCTGATTCCTGTCAGGAACTCCTTTCTGCGCAAGACAGAGGGGACATTGTGTCCCTCCTCACTCGAGTGTGGCCTCGGCTGCTGCCAGAAACCCACCTTTTTATCCCTGAGACAAAACAGAGACCCTCACCCTCCCTCTTTTTCTCTCTCCCTGTCCCTCTCGGTTGGAGCTCTCTCCTGAAGGATGAAAGGGGATATATTAGGAGGGTAATTCCAAGAGAGAGATAACTGTCAGACAGGACGAAAATGCTGTCTATCTCCAGAATTCAGGACTCAGGCCATGTCAAAACTACAACTTTAGGGCTCAACGGGCCTTGGCAAACCTCTCACAGATAGTCAGTCTCTATTGCCTTTATTCAGTTTTACTCTCTCCTGTGGCCCTCCCTCATCTTCTGGCTCCCATGGGACACCACCAAAGTACCACCTATAAACAAAATAGTCCAAAATACGGATTATGTATATGTGTCATGACCTTGTTTTTGTGATTAGCCCCAATTAATCCGAGTTCACGTTAAACAAGCAAAGATGTAACAACCTGGTGATGTCTCCATCTTTAAAACATATCCCTTTTATCCCCTTCTTCTTTTGCCAAATGGTAGATGCGAGGAACGTCACTGTTTGCCACAGGACAGACAATCACTCTGGGTAAAATGTCATGAATGGGGGAAGGTGGAGGTGGTCATAGAGACGGGTTATCTGCCCAGTTTGGAGAGACAGGCTAATTTTTTCCAGCTGCTGCACAGGGAGGGAGAAATGACAGATTTACCCCCTTCTTAAACACACCAGACAGCCTTCGTCTCCATGAACTGTCAGATGGGCCTTGTTAGAAAGTTTCCTGTGCCTGAATACTTCTTGCTCTGATCTTTCTCTCTCTCTGTCTTTCACACCACAACACACAACCAATCATACTTTAGATCAGTAAACCACTTTAGAACTTGCACACAAACAATGTGTTCGAAACTCCTATCACACATGCTCAAACACATAAATACACACACGTATCAGTTTTATAGGACTCTCTGCACCAGACGGTGACAGACATGTTTGATGTGTTCTTCTTAAGCTCAGCGGCATCATGCTTCTTAGGTTTCACTCTTTGCTTGGATTCAACAACATAGATATGCTCATAATCATACTTACTTCCGTACGCGAGCGATTCCCCGTTCGCGGAATTATGTGTGCTACATGTCAGAGGTTGAAGCCAAACTGGCGTCAATGCCACTGAATCCAATCACAAGCGAATCTCCAGTCAATTTACAGGCGAGCAGAAGCAGAGAGACAGCATTACCTCATAAAAATATTAGCTCATAGCTACTTAAATCTGATACCTCAGCAAGGAGGGACAGGCAGCTTGTAAAGCCCAACCATTTTGGATTGTACACAAAGCTTTCTGTCTGTGATAAGCATATAAAAGGCTTTACGTGTAAGAAACAAAAACTCTCCAAACCGTCAAGTATGTACGCTTTGTAAAGTTTCTGTATGGGAGAAGCTTTTATTGTGAGCAAAACCAAACCAAGGCAACATTCATAAAGCCACACAAAATAATCCCAGATGTGTGTAATAAGTCTTTGTAAAGGCTGTGTATAGAGTATCATAATGTTCATCTGATTTTCATCTTATATTTATGATTATTGCAAGATAGCAGAACACATAAATAATAAGTACAATTGTAATTACTGAAAAAATTGTTTTGGACTACACAATGCACCACAGAAGAGGAGCAGTTTAGCCTATAAATAAAATGTAAACATTAACCTTTAACTGTAGTTAAGCAGAAATGGTGGCAGTAGTACACATGTTTTAGTAACAGTACTAATGATAAAAACACTTAAAAGATAGTAGCATGGCACATATACTACATACTATACTACTCACAAAAATAAGAGGATGTTCAAAATGATGTTTGTATTTCGTGAGCAGTGTATATGCTATATCTATCTATCTATCTATCTATCTATCTATCTATCTATATATATATATATATAAAATATATAAATATAGGGTGCGTAAAGGTCAAGGCAGTAAAACTCTACTGGATGCTCGTGATCTCCGGGCCCTTAAACGTCACTGCACCTCAAGCAGGAATGCCACTGTCAAGGAAATAACAGAATGGGCTCAGGAATACTTCCAGAAAGCATTGTCAGTGAACACAATCCACCGTGCCATCCACCGTTGCCAGCTGAAACTCTACAGTGCAAAGAGGAAGCCATTTCTAAGCTCCACAAGCTCAGACGTTTGCACTGGGCCAGGGGTCATTTAAAATGGAGTGTGGCAAAATGGAAGACTGTTCTGTGGTCAGATGAGTCACGATTTTAAGTTCTTTATGGAACACTGGGACGCCATGTCATCCGGACCAGAGAGGACAAGGGATAACCCAAGATGTTATCAACTTGTTATCATTCTGCAGCAATCACAACATTATGGCTACGTAGGAGAAGGATCTGGCTACTGAAATGGCCAGCCTGCAGTTCAGATCTTTCACCAATAGAGAACATTTGGCGCATCAAGAGGAAGGTGCGACAAAGAAGGCCCAAGATGACTGAACAGTTAGAGGCCTGTATTAGACATGATAGACATGGGAGAGCATTCCTATTTCTAAACTTGAGAAACTGGTCTCCTCTGTCCCCAGATATCCGTTGAGTGTTATAAGAAGAAGGGGGGATGCCACACAGTGGTAAAAATGGCCTTGTCCCAACTTTTTGGGGATTTGTTGAAGCCATGAAATTTGGAAACAACATGTTTTTCCCTTAAAATGATACATTCTCAGTTTAAACTTTTGATCTGTGATTTGTGTTCTATTCCGAATAAAGTATTGGATGTTGGCACCTCCACAACTTTTTTGGAATCCGGTTTGTATTAGAGTTAGAGTTAAAAGTTAATGTTAAACTTAAAGTTTTTTTTACTTCTTAAGAAAAACTTTTAGAAATGGAGAAACAACATTTTAAGACAACCAAATATATTTAAACTATTTAAGAATAAATAAATTGTTCATCACTAGTCAACTTGAAATATTTAGTAATGCAGTAGTTTATGTCATAATATTTGATCCACACATTTTTAGCATCAAATCTTTGAAACACCCTCACATCAGTTGCATTGTGTCAGGCATAAAAAATAGATAGATAATTAAAAGATAAATAAAGTAGATTAATAAATGGATTAAGTAACAAGCCTGGTTTGAAAATACAGTGAGTAAAAAGTGCTGAAAATTTCTTCTAAAAATAAAAATTTCATAACTAAAAAAGTACGAAAATGCAGGAATAATGAACTAAAGTTACAAAAAATATACTTAAGTACAGTAACAAAGGATTTGCACTTTGTTACTTACCACCTTGACTTGCCAAGAGACCAAGGTTCGGAGATCAGAGCTATGTGACCAATGCAGCTGTTTATGATGTTAATCAAAATCTGAAGTCACCTCCTAAACATAAATAAGATGCAAACTTTGGATCTTAACCAAGTTTTGGCTCACCGACAGCATCTAGGAAATTCAGTCAAAATCAAAATTCAGGTTGAGCCAGATTATTCCTTTGAAAGGCAAAATGTCAAAGTCAAATTTATTTATGTAGTGCTTTTTACAATGGAACATTGTCTCAAAGCAGCTTTACAATATCATATTATTTTAAAAGGCCAATCCCAAATTAGGCAAGCCGGTGGAAAGGAAAAACTTCCTGAATAAAGAAGGAAGAAACCTTGGGAGGACCAAAACTCAAAAAGGGACCCATCCTCCTGGGTGGCCTAGATGTTAATTGATTCATTGATTAATTAAGTTCTAGTAATGAATGAGCATAGAGTTTGTTCAAGTCATTAAACATAATGATGAAAGTCTAGATATTTGTTACTACATTATGACAGCAGCTATAACTACATTTCCACATAAGTACAGTTAGAGTCTCTCTATATAAGGGTGTTCTTTAGGTGAAATCAATGTACTCACTTGAGATTGTATGTTTACATTTAGCATTATCCTCTACACGGCCTTATAAATGTGGACTTGTAGACTTTATCTAAGAACCCTAAACACTTCCAACAGTAGGTATGTCTGTGTATGTGTATATTTATGTCTGTATATGCATGTGTTGAGATTTGTTGTACCACATTTATTCAAACAGTGGAATATCCCCCGTTGGCCTAGATAACACGCGTATTTAGACTATACCTTTAATGCAGCAGCTATTTAATGAACTTATTAGAACATGATATACTTTATAAAGGAACAAGAACAGAACTCATGAGAAGTGATACACTGTATCATACTGCCGACTATCCCACCTATCTGGAAAGCTCAGTCAACAAAGTTAAGGTCTGCTGCAGTTTGCATTCGATAGAAGTAAATATCTGTGCATCAAGACTGTGTATGTGATAGCAGGCTGTGATTATGTCAGCGCTGAAAAACAAAGAGAGGTTTGAGACTTGAGATTACTTAAAGTCGGGTTGTCTACCGTAAATGTCAGCGAGACAAGATATACAAACCCAAGCCTTCTAAACACACCCATGGAAACACGCACCGCAAGAAATGAACAAAAAATGTTCTGACATGAACGAAAATCACCACTGTGTGCCAGCTCTAGAACTTTAAGAAGCAGTTAAACTGTAAATCAGACAGACATTGACAGCCATTTTGAGGAGATAAAACCCAGATTGAGCAGACTGCCTTTCTGGTTTCGTGTTTCCATTCGGCAAAGGGGTTTGACTCATGGTTTCGGCGCAAAGTGATGAGTTCTTTATTTCTCCAACATGCTGTTTTGATCACGCCTGTGTGTGTAAGTGTGTATGCATGTGTGTGCCATGCAGACGCCAAGTCCTTCCGCTCAACCGCTCAACCACATAGCCTATCATCAACATAACCCAAGACAAAACATGTCCCCCACTATACAAAAACATAATAAAATATAACCAATAAGAGGGAAAAAAAATCTGAGAGATTACAAGAGGAATAAAGAGAGGAAAAGATTTAGACCTAGAAAACAAGGAGGACAAGAAAATACGGGCTTATAATTTTCCACTGCATCAGCCATTACTTCAAAGAGCAATTACAACAGTGTGTTTAAAAGCCCTGAATTACCTCTCTGTATGGCTTGGGTGGCTTGTGTGTGTATGTCTTGTACATCGTGTCTGTGCTTGGCATGAAATGATAGGAGTTTACAGTGAAGTTTGTACATTTCACGTTAGCACTGCTGCTTCACAGCTCCAAGATCTCTGGTTCGATCCTGACCCTGGGCTCCGCCTGTGTGAAGTCTGCATGTTCACCATGGGTTTTCCCCGTGTACCCTCGTTTCCTCCCACATTCCAAAGACATGCATGTTAGGTTAATTGATGTTTCCGAAGTGCTCCGTAGTGTGTGTGTGTGTGTGTGTGTGTGTGTGTGTGTGTGTGTGTGTGTGAATGTATGTACCCTATGATGGGTCTGAAATATTACTTACATTTATGTTGACTTGTATTTAATTGTGGGCATTATGAACCCAGCCAGGTGACATGAACAGGTGATTGTAATCATGATTTGGTACAAAAGCAATATATACAAAAGTCTTTGAGGAGCAAATGATTTCAATTTTATCAACAAATGTATGTGAAAATTATTGACATCTGCCTCAAGAGAAGGCTTTAGAAGGAATTTTCAATATTACAATCTATTGTTTTCTGATATGGTTTGTTTTTTCATGGATATCCTTGGTAAATGCAACAGTTGTTTTAAATCACTTCATTATATATTTGTTTTTTTACCTCATCGCTAGCCCTAAATTGTCCTGTTCCAACTTGAAATGTGTTACAGGTCTGAAATGCAGGAATGGATGCATATTAACAAATCAAATGAAGACCAGTCAAAACACGAAATATTTCTTATTTAATTGACAGTTTACATACTTTCCCAACTTCTTCTGGTTTGGGCTTGTATTTCGGCTGAATATAAAAATGTACATTATTTTTGTTTACACTACCTTATAAAGCTTTTGTTCACAAGTCCAAGCATTTTGAGGTCAATCCAGCTGCCCTGGTAAACAGAACCAATTAATTTTCAATACTAAGTATTTCCTTTGTCACTGCATCACAACCCTCTCTCCAGGTCATCTTTGCTGGAACACCCTGATCATTTACAAAAATAAAATTGGCATTTGATTTGAAAGATTCAAGGGAGAAAACAACAAGAAAAGATCATATTAACCATGGAGTAGTTTCAGTGCGAGGCAGTGACATGACTGACTGTATTTGTGGTTAATTGATTTTTAAGTCGTGTATGTATCGCTTTTGATTGAAACAAACTTTTGGTTTGAGTTTCATGCGACACACTCCCTCTTTCGCTCCCTCACACACACCCGCACAAAGTGATGGGTCTCATCTTCAAGCGTCTCCGGTTCAGTGAAATGCAAGCTGCTTTCTCTGAGGTGGAGCTCCCTGGTGGAAATTCCTTTAAGACGCAGGAGGGGAAAGAAAAAGTGGCGTAGAGAGCAAGCTCTTTATCTGTGTGGTCCGGCTCACCTTTCTGACGCTCCTGTGGTGCTCAAAGCTGATGCTTGTTCTCTGTGCCGTGGATAAAAGAAGCTGTGAAGCCCGATCCTATCCCGAGAGATGTCATTTAAAGCCACTGTCTCATTCGCCAGTGTCATTTCAACGAGCTGTCTCCATCTATCTATCACTCCCACCATCCCTCCATCATTGACCCACAAGATATGGAAGTCAAGATATACAAAAGTCTTCAAAACACAGCCGTGGAAATAGACACACGCATGCACATGTACACAAAACCACAAGAAATTAACAAAAAATGATCTGAGATGAATGAAAATCACCACCATGTGCTCATACAAGACGTTTAAGATAAGGGAGACAAGATATACAAACCCAGTCTTGTAAACACACCCATAGAGAAACACACACACAAACTCAAAGGCAATCGCAGTAAAGGCAAAATTACAATTAGTCAGAAAACATTGTCTTACAATCCAAAGAAATTGTGGTTTAAGGGTTTTACCAGCAGTAGCTGCTTGGTAGAGGGGAGGTCTGAACCCTGGAATTCCTGGCTAGTCCAGGATATTAACGACTAAGCTACCACAGTAACCAATAGAAGTAAAAGCTAGGTTAATTAACCCACATTTATATCATTTGGATTCTGTCCCATTTGGTTGCCACACACAATGCTGGCCTTGTAAATGCAACTTCTTATTGTATACTAATTTTGATTTATCTTTAGTAACTGCTGTAAATTGGTCAGGGTAAAAATGGGAATGCGTAATATGTCCACTCATAGAATAGCCAATCTACAGTATTGTGCAAAAGTCTTAGGCCACATTTAGATTAGTTATACTACTCTTTTAGAAATGGTATAATGATTGTATAGAATTATTTCTCAGCCTCATTAGTATAATAAAACAAAAAAAAATACAGGAAATTTGCATGCAGTATTTAACAAATAAAAAAAAAACAAAGTTAAGTATTTAACCTAGTATTTAACAAAATTGAGTATTTAGTGTAAACTGTCCTTACACTTGAGCAATAGACGCATCGGGCAGCTTCATTGCGATGCAATGAAATGTTGTAATATAGTATTATGGAGTGATGAATCTAGGTTGGTAATTTCAATAATATGTTATATGTTATTCATACCTTTGCTAAAACAGGAAATCTACAGATGGCCTAAGACATTTCCACAGCACAGTACCTACTAATATATTTTTGTAATGCAGCATATATAGTATATCAAGTCCTTTTGGACAAAGGGAGAACACCAGCTTTCCTAAAAATTTGGACTTTCATTAATTAATAGCAACAATATTCTTGTAGTGTCAGTGTAAAAAACCCTGAGCCCATGTCTTGGCTGAATGTTTACAACTAAGGTGATGCAATGGTTGTAAAAACTTAATTTTTGGCTAAACTATTCATTGAACCAAAGGCCTAAGGATCCTGGTCACCATGTATGCTTCCCATTGAGATAAAACGCTGTCTGTGAAAACAGGACATGTTTGAGGCCTATCGCCTTTCATCTAGGGTGCATTAATGATGTCGAGACCTGTTTTGAGAGCAAATAAGCCCTGTCTCCCATTTCCATTCAAAGAAAAATATACTGTGTGGAATAGCACCAAGTCTGAAACATCCACATTCGGAAGGGTTCATTTATTTTCTCATGGGGCTCATTGGCCTAGTGCATACATCTGTCGGTGTGTCTGTGACATTTTTTGTATGCGGATATCTTTTGGGTAGGTTGAGGACAAGACAATAAACATCACTCGGAGAGAGGATGAACACGCCTGGGCCGGTCTGAAGAGAAATATGAAAGGCTAGCTTAGACAGCAACACTTGTGCAGTGAGAGAAAGCAGCAGGTGTTTTCAGAGATTTAGGAGAGTGCTTGGTAAAAATGAAGAATTGCACATTCTTTGTTTAGGCGAGAAGCTTTGTGGTGGGATTTGGCAGCTAAAGGAAAACATGCATTTTTGAGCTATTTCCACTGTGTTCCTGTCTTCAAGACAAAAACATAATTACAGAAGAATGTAGTTTCACTACACGCGTTGTTTGGTGCAAAGAAACTTGTGTTAACAGGTTCCAAATCTCATCCTTATGATTGTTTTTAAAATGGTTAGCCAAAATAAATCAATTAATATACTCCTGGACAAAAATGGGCCAAACCCAAAGTGGCTAAATCAGTGTTGTTCCATTCTATGGCTTCAAACAGTTGACGGGTAGTTGAAAATTGTTTCCTAGTTATTGTGTGTTTACTTTGAGACCAAATTCTGTATATGGGGTTCAAACCTGACTAGGCCAATGATTTGTTTTTAGGACCATTAAAAGCTACATATATTATTGTTTCAGGTTTATCACATTATATAGCTTACAGATACTGCTCACACAAATTACGGGATATTTTTTCTTTCCATTTATACCTACCCAAATCATACATACTTAATTGCTAAATTATTATGGTTAAGATCTATTTAAAAAAGTATAATTGAATGCTTCTGTTATTTAATGCTCATTTTTACTTGTTTGGTTTAACTTACAGTAAATCATATCAGCCCTCAACATATGCAAGTCTGTATGACAACTTAATGCATTTTGAAGCAAGTACATGTATTCATGTCATATATTTACAGAAAGAGATCTTGGGTGAGACATGCTTTGGCTAATCAGCTACATAAATGGAAAATGTTGTTGATTTGATTTTTTTTCTGAGCCATTTTAGCACAGAGTTCGGATTTCCACTTTGCCAACATAGAGTCCTGGCCTAAAGTCAGAGTCTGCTGCTGTGGAAATCCCACAAGCTGCTGTGCCACGGTGCCCGAATTAAACCAGAAACGCTAGAACCTCGAAAATAAAGTTCAGCTTTTCGCTATTAGTGTCAGAATGACTTAAGAGAAGCAGGCTAAAAATACAATGTACAGCAGCCAGTGTGAGACAAGAGAGAGAGAGAGAGAGAGAGAGAGAGAGGGAGAGAGAGAGAGAGAGAGATAAATTGAGTGAGTGGGAGAGAAAGTGCTGGCATTACTCTTGTTGGCCAAGGGCTATGTTGGGCAGGGTAACCGACAAGGCCACACCACTGGAATGTGTTGGCCAACCACCTCGCTTCCTGTCCACATTTATGGAGGATCACTGGCACCTGCCTCTGTGCCCTTTCCTCTTTTAGATTTACATGAAAACACACACACACACACTCACACACACACACACACACACACACACACACACACACACACACACACACACACACACACA
>JAUZST010006709.1:0-14663 GCA_034779995.1 Parotocinclus haroldoi
AAGGAATCTGGAGGAATTTCAGTTTGTAAAAGCTTTGTCACAAGCTTAAGCTCAGTGTGTGATCTTCAAACTATCACTGCACTGTATTAAAAAACTCTATGCATCATTTTTTGATATAACCACATGGACTAGGGATTACTTGGACACACTTTTGTCAAGCACAACAGTACAGAGTTACATACACAAATGCCACTTAAAACTTTACTGTGCAAAACAGAAACCTTATGTTAAAAATGTCCAGAAGTGAATGTCATCTTGTCTGGGCTCAGAGGAATCTAGGATGGACCATCACACGGTGGAAACATGAATTGATGGCAGATGTCAGTATTCCAGATCTTTTTTTTTTTTAAATTGACACAGTGAAAACAAAGTGTCATGGTATGGAGATGTGACAGTACCTTTGGTAAAGGTAATTTTCACTCTTGTGATGGCAGCATTAATGCAGAAAAGTACATTGTAGATCTTAAAACAACATATGCTTCCCTCAAGATGCCATCTTTTCCAGTGTGCTTTTTTTCAACAAGGCGATGCTAAACCAAATAAAGGCATGGTTGTGGAAGGCGAGGGTATGAGTACTGGACTGGCTTGCTTGTAGCCCTGACCTGTCCCCAAAAGAGAATGTTTTATGGGACATTTTATGGCGTGTTTGCAGGAAGAATGGGACAAAAATAACACCTGAAACATTAAATCATTTGGTATTCTCTGTACCAAAATGTATTTTAAGTTAAAAGAAAATGCAACAATATAAAGTGTCCTTTATTGTCGTAACATTTACTTAAATCCACAATACACGCATCTGTAGGGCTCTGGCAACAGGGGAAATGGGTAACTGTATGGTGACATAGTCGTGAGGCTATCCAACCACAGCACCACTTTTTACCTGTTCATGTGTCCCCAGTGAAACACCCACTCAAAAAGTCTGTTTTAATAATCTCATTAGGATAAACAGACATAGTTAATGTAGAGATAACAGTCTTAAACTCAAGATAGGATGACTAAACAATAAATAACTTACAAGCAAAGCAGTGATTGTATATGAACTGATGTCTTACTGAAACTTGAATTAGACTGGATGCATATTTAAACTTAAATGAAGCCTCCCCTCCGGGGTACAGTTATGTTCAACCCCATCGTCCTAAAGGTTGTGGAGAAGCAACATGCTTATTACACATTTACTCTGAAAATTAATACAAAATATTATAGAACCACTGTTTGCTCTTTTAAATTAATCCCTTACCTTTGATTATCTGCCAAAATCCTTTAAATGTGCCATAATAAAACCCTTGAGTAAAAAAGACAATCTTGACCCCTGTGTTCTGTCTAATTATAAACCAATTTAAAAACTACCTTTGCTCTCCAAAAAAAGAAAACGCTGGTAGGGTTTCTGGCTGAGCCATGCTTTGGTCGTCCTGATCCTGACTTGTGTCTCCTTGCATTAGACTAAGGGCAGAACTGGGGGTTTACAGTCAAAGAGGTTTATGGTGATCTCGAATCTTTTGCCTCCTTAGTGTGATCACTCAGGTTTGTTGATTGCTTGGAAGGTGGGTTGCTGTTGTCGCAGGTGATCCCTCTTGGATTTGATACCTTCTGGTTCTCTTCTTTCTAATTTTGCTGCTATAGTTAATGGTGCTGGAGTTTCATGTCGCACATGACATCAGTAATTGTTAATAGTCCCTGTGATTACAATAAATAAATTAAATAAATTAAAAAGAATGGTTTAGCAGCTTAATCTTGGACATGGGAGAGCCAGTGCCTAGCTGCTGGCATTGGGCACAAGGCAGAAATGACCCTAGACAGTCCAACCCATCATAGGTTACACACTAGGGCCATTTTGGTGCAATTAATTAACCTAATGCCTGACTTTGGACTGTGCAAGAAACCGGTCACTGTCCCAAGTCTGATATGACTCTAATTTCCATTTTTGTTCTTTATTGCCACAGTTTCTCTTTTTCTTCTTTAATTTTTAGGACTCTGAGTAGCTTTTGTAGTTCTGATCATGATTATAGGCCTCCTGTTTTTTAAATATGAATAAACCTTAATTTGTCAAACTTTCTGCATTTGTCTCCCACTTTCTGCCAAAAAAGACAAAATATTTTATTAGCAGGGTGATAGCAGAAAGCAGTTTTGTACCAGATGCGTTCACTGTAAACGGCAGCAGGTTGGCAGTGGCACCCATGAACAACAATCTTGTAGTCTAGCACCTCCCATCAGAGGAGGACACAAAGAGAACTCCAACGCAGTCTATCACACTATCACAGTCCTAGGTCCTGTCTCTGTTTGGGCTCCGGTCCCTTTCCTTGTCTTGTCTCAAGTTCCCTGTCTAAACTCCTGTTGTTCAAACCTGGTTCCTTTGGTCCCAGCCATGGCTCCAGTGCACCCATCTCCTAGTTTTTTGTTCCCTCTCTTGACCCTTTGAGAGCTCCAGCTCATAACCCTGATCTAGGCTCCAGATTCATTTCCTGTCTCTGCTCCAGTCTGGCTCTGATTCTGTGAAAATCTGATGCTTTAGGAAATATTTATGCAGAAATCTTGAAGAAAGTGTTCACAAACTGTAAAATGCCTGCTGTAATGCTCTTACTGTGATGTCTTAGTTGTCTGTAGTGAAGTAGATATCTTTTATGTAAAATTACATAAAAAGTATTCTGCTTAATGACAATGCTAATTTAAAGCAAAGCTGGTAGCGAGTGCTTATACAAAAATGACATAACAGCTGTACAAGTTTATTCTAAAGAAAAATGTTATAATATCTTTGCTGTGAATACCAGTACTGATACCAATGCTGTATTTTTCCATGTTTAAACCTTTTGGAAGTGACTGCAACAAACTGGTTATATCAGTCAGAAAAATGCTAACTTCTGCTAACTGCTGTGTTCACCTGGCAAGTAGGAGAAGTATTGTACAAAGTGTACAAACATGGCCCCACACACGCTGATGCCTATTAGCCATGTTTCATCCTCCAAGCGTTGCCATGCTCCTTGGCAGACATGGCCTTCACTGTATAATCATATTAATATATGCTTCACATCAATTATGCATTCAGATTCTCCTGAGAGCTTGTCACTTTTTATCCAGTAGGCTTTTGTTTTCTGGATGGTGGGCTGGGTAAATAAATAGGGAACACAACAAGCTCCACTTTGCTTTGAGGGCAGAGTGATGTGTCCCACAGCATTTGTGGAGATGTAATGGTTATCATACAAAGTGGGGTAGAGACCCTTAATTTTGTTCTATCCTATTTAATACCGTGTGCTTTAAATGTGAGGAAGGTGAAACCTATTGGCTTGAATATTTCAAATGCATTATGTAGTTAAGAAAGAGGAAAAAGAGGAAACACCACTACAACTGACCAAACTGAGACATGTTGCCAAACAGCTGAAAAGAAATTATCTTAGCATATGTGGATTCCATATGTGGAGAGGAGGGAGTTTTGGAGGCATTGTCTCCGGGTAGCATGCTGCTTCAGTGGAAAGTGCTGTTGTCTCTTTACTTCAGACAGTCCTGTACTTTATGTTCTACCATGTATGTGTGGGTTTCCTGCAAATTCTGTTTGAATCTCTAAAATTTCCAGTGTGTGTATGGGTTTTGTGTGGCTGGATTGGCATCCTGTCTAGGAATATTTCCCACCTTGTGCCTTGTTAGACCTCAGGTCTCTGCAATCTTGAACTGTATTAAGCATGTACGAAAATGAATGAATGAATGTTTGAATCAAATGAATGAATCAGACATTATGGCTGAAGTAATGTTTTTCAATTAAAGTAATTTCAGAGATGATCAGCTGATACTGACCAAATACTTACATGCTCAAAGTAACTATGTCTACCCTCTGCACCATTTAACTCTGTTGCAAAATGGATAAGCTTTGGGATAATTTCTGTCTAACTGGCATAATACTGAGGTCTGAACTTAGCCATTTTACCTTTCCATGAATTACAGAGTTTTGATTGTACAGTAAAATGTCTGTAAAACTGTAAGCTATACAAAAAAATGAGAAAATTACATAATACCAAAAATAATAAAAAGGATACAAATCCCAACCCCTTGCAAACAAACCCCTTGTTACAATATACAGTTATATCATTTCTATAACTTTCCATTTTTGTTTTTGGTTATGCTATGAGTTTTTACAAGTCTGAAACATAATGATATAATGGAAATGACATACAAACTGGTCTGACTTATAATACAATTGGCATAACTAAATAGTATAAAACAAATCAATAATATACCAATACAAAATAAATCATGATGTGTTTAATAAAACTACAAAAGATGTTGTCATGCAAATAAATATAAACATTATAATGACTATGTTTACTGGTTACTCATCTTTTGAAACATCCTTAATATTTAACACTAATATTTATTTGTAGCTAAATACTGTTAACACTATGATACCATGAAAAGTATGATAGCATTGACACTGATTGTGCTGAGATTAAATTCATTAATCACACTCTTTGTTCCAATAGCAGTTCAGTCCTGACTCCTGGTTCCAGATCCAGTTCCAGTCCCTATTCCAGATCCAGCCACCTACTATGATGCCTTTATCATTAATTATGTTAACAATGGTTCATCACCTACAAAAACAACCATGGTATCCTCTATACACTGCTAGTTCAGTAAATGTAAATTATTTGAGTATAAATAGTTTATTTAGATTAACTATATTTAATTAATTTACAAATCAATTTGTGTGCATAATATTTCACTGTAATGCTTATACTGCATTTTATTAATGTTATAGCATTGGCTGAAAATAAATAAATGGCTATTAGGATTCCTGATACCTTAATGGGAGCTGAGGGGGTATGGCCAGAACAACAAGAAACTTGAGCAGAGCCAGTCACTGAGGAGAACTGCGTCCAGGTGCCTGAGTGCAAAAGGAAACAGAGCAGGAGATGGAGTGAATATGGCAAAGTGTACCAGGAGACTGATGACAAAGATGTGGGGATGTATATGACCACTCTATCAGGATCGGGAATATCAGGGATAACCAGTGTCTGGGAGGTCAGAGGTGACCGGGTAGTGTCAGAGTAGTCATGACTCTCTATGGCAGTGTCTGAGAGCTCAGTCACTGCAGTGTTTGGCGCCAGGGGCACCAGGACTGCTGAGGGAGCATCATGGGAGTCAGGGTGTCAGGTAGGTGGGCCACTGGGACAGCATCACAGGTCTCTGGGGTCAATGTCAGTAAGTGGCTGCTGAGATGGCAGCAGGAATGTCAGAGACCACCAGGACAGAATCAGGGACTGGTATGCTGAGACTGTCTCTGTGCCTGGACCAGAGTGTGGCAAGGTGGCTGGAGCTGAGACTGGCAATGGGACTGGAGCTGAAGCTGATGCCATGGCTGGCTGTGAAGCAGGAACACTGACTGGAGCTGAAGCTGGAAAAGGGGTTGGGGACTGGAACATATACTAATCCGGAGTTGGTACAGTGAATGGACCTGTAGCTGGTGCTGCAACTAGAGCTGAGATTGGCACCATGACTGGGACTAGTGCTTGAACTAGAGCTGGCACCTGGTGCCATGACTGGAGCTGGGACTGGTGCCACGACTGCCATGACTACAGTGACCAGAGAGTCACTGGTATGGGTACAGAGACAGGACAGGAGCTGGGGCTGGCACCTGGATCAAAACCAAGAAGGGAGCCTGAACTGAAGCAGAGAGTAAAGACTAGAACAGTAATGGGGTCTGGACTGGAAACAGAACTCGGGCCGAGGCTGAAAGCAAGACTGGAACTAACACTTGTTGATCAGTCAGTTACCTGGATCACACCAGGTAAAGTCCAAAATGTATCCTCTATGAAGTGCTGGAAAAATCATGTTTCCTCCCTCTGGTGGTTTCAATTCAGCATAAACAAGGGGAGGGCAGGATGTGCACCTGGAATGTGCACAATGTGATTCCAACATTCCAGCAGGTAGACATCACACTCCTCTGGATCATCAATATATTTTCTAGGAGGAACAGGAGGAAAAAGTTCCTGGACTGGTGGTTGGGTGGAGCCTAGAATGGCCATGGTAAGCTGGGCCTGTCATCTGGTAGAAATTGGGAGGTGAATGCAGATAGCCATTACAACCAATCTTTATTTAAAAAAATCACAAAACCAAAAACAGATTATAATATATAAAAACAAACTGAACTTGAAGCAGAGAAACAGTAGAGTAAAAAAGCAGAGAACAGTCCAACTAGGTAGAGTAAAAAAACATGATGTGTTTATAAACAGACTAATGAGAAATAAATAAGAAACAGCTGATCAAAACTAGGAAGTCCAGGAGAGTGACATTGGACTGACTAGGTGAGGTGCATGCTGAGAAACATAATGTAGAATCATGTGGCTGTGGTTGCAACACAATATATTATTATATTTTATTTTCCTTTAGTAATATATTCATTTTTAAAATATTTTTAATTCTGGTGAAGGTTGCGGTGAAGCTGGAGCCTAGCTGGCAGTTCAGGGCACAAGGTAGTAACAATCCCAGACAGAGTGCCAATCCATCAAATTCCATATACACTCACACAAAAAAGCACAATTTAGAAGCCAAAATTAGTCTAACATGCATGAACTCAGGGAAAACCCACTAGGATATGAGGAGGATATGCAAACTCCATACACGGGGAGTGCCCTTTCACTGTGATGCTTTATGTTTTATTCTTTGTACTATATACAATATTTTAATATTTGCTCTATTTTACTTTTCACATTCAGATTCTGTTTATTACTATAACTGTAATATTATCTAGGCTGCCCAAGAAGGTTGGGTCCATTTTTAGCCTTGGCCCTCCAAAGGTTACTTCCTTACATTAAGGGGTTTTTTCCTTGTCACTGTCACCCAAGATTGCTTTGAGATGATGCTCCATTTACACTTGTTCAACATTAAGAAAAAGAATATATTACATAAAATAATTTTCAGTTGCAGTTGGCAGTAAATGCAGGAACATTAATTGTATTGATTACAGTGATCAGTAAATACAGACAGTAGTTTATAAATGTCTCTTTTTCACAGAACTCATATTTTTGGCAAGACCCTAGGAGCCACTTTCTGTTTCTGCTATCAACTCATACAACGCTCATTTGTTTAAGTGTATGCCATCTGGACGGAGAGTTAATGAGGAGTGTCTGTCCCAGGCTAAAAGACTAGGCCGGCTGGTGACACAGCTCTGGATGGAACATGCTGAGAGCAGGCTGCTGGAAAAAAGGAGCACAGAGATAGTGGATCTGGGGAAACACAAGTGCTCTGTAGCTCTCCCTTAACAGCCACACTAAGCTTCATGCTCAGAGACAAGTCATTACACTACTAAACAAAGACCAGGAGTTTAATTAGCATGGAATAATATGGCCATGCCTTCAGTATCTTCGTATCCTTTTTTATTTGACTTAAAGGTGTCGTGTAACGGTTTAAAATGAAATCACGACTTATTAAATAAAGCTCTCGTTTGTTTGGTTATTAAAGACTAAACTGTTTAAATCTCTATAGCTATATCATGGGTCAGTTAATAGGACTAATAGGACATTTAATCGCGTATAAGCCTATAAATTGTCCTAGCACTAAAGGCATTAAAAGCACGGTTGATCGCAGGTTGTGCAGCTGCAGAATCAGGATAAAGTAAATGGCATTCCTCTTACGCAAGAGGAGGAAGCCGCTCTCGGGTTACACATCAATTAATGCCTAAATGTGGGGCAATCTGATCCGTTTTCAAGCTGGAAGCTTCAGCAGTTTCTTCTATTACACGGCGACCAGATAGGTATTCAAGACCTTTCATCATTTTCTGCTCATGCATAAATGACTAGTGAGCTTGAGATTTCTTGTTTTAAAGCCGTATTTCCTCTTTACGCATTGTCGGGTTGTGAACTCTGGACTTGAACTTTACAGAATACAAAGAGAACAAATATGTATTTTCTAATTGTTCAATAATAATCATAAGCAGTTAGGATAATTTAAATCGGGATGTGATGGGTAAAAAAGTAGGATTAACTCCAGGGGTGCAACGCCAGCCTAATGTAAAAGCTAATACTTCTCAACCAGCTTGACATCTGAAATCTGTTGAATTTTAAGCGCTCGAAGGCTGGTGGCAAAAGTTACTGAAACAAAACAAGCACGAAACAAGTTCCATTATCTTTCATGTCAGAGTGGCTAAAGAAGAAAAAGGGGGGATTAAGGGAAGAGATGACGCACAATTACGTAAAAACAGCGAAATACGAAATACACCAGGACCACGGACAGCGGTGTTCTTTAACCATATAAATATTGTATTTTTTTTCTAAAAAAAACTTGCTATGACGTCCGATTTGTAACAGCGTTTGTTTCTGTATATTTGTTACTGTAATTGCAAATCTGTAAGATGTAAACAAGATCCTGTTACTGCATTTGTCTGCTATTTTTCCTTTGGCCACTTTTGGGCATAATAGATAAAATGACATAACTTAAAACAAATGTTGCAAATCTGGAACTGTGGGTCTCTCAGAGCTAAGAAGCGCGCGTGTGTGTCTTTAACCACTATAACGTGTAATCAAATCAGGACTCAATTATTTGAGCAGCATAATGTGTTAGCTGATAGATATCGCAAAACATTTTTAAAACATCTTAATGACAGATGCATATCAGGACACCGCGAGGTCAAAACACGTGTAAAATTGCAGACTCGCTGCTTGAAATTATGCTAAATATTAGGCTAGGAATGAGAACTGTTTCAAAAGTTAAATTATATTAGATAAATCAGTAAGGTGAGAAAACACCTGGAGCGTCTTGCCTCCATAAATCGATAGAAGTTGTCCCAAACAACCCTCTCTTCTCTGTTTCAGTCACTCGCGTCCTCTTTAGTTCATGAGCCATGAGATTAAGAAGAAATATGAAACAACGTAACGGAACTATTACCATTTATCAAAAGACGACTCAAGAACGGATTAGGTTTAAAATGAAAGGATTTTTAAAAGTACAAAAAGTTGTGATAGACCAGAAAGATGTCAAACGAAATGGGTACCTGCCTTGTTGGCCGTGTTTTTTTTTTTTTTTTTTTTTTGCTGGCCTGTAGAATGGATCGTTTAATTGATTGTTCCTTTTATACAGTATGAATGTCTTGATAAAATAACACCGGCTAAAGAATTATAAATAGAGCTCCAAACAAGTGGTAGACTAATGCAGTAAAAAAAACATCACAAACGCCCTTCATTGGCCTGTATATTCAGCATTTAGGCCTACAAACACGGTAAAGTAATCAAATGAATTAAAGTTCAAGTGTCAGGGTGAGAAGGCTTTCAGTCGTTTAACTAGATGTGTCTGATTAACGCATGACTGCATGAACTGTCTCTGCTTGTGAAGTTTTGCAGACAACATTCATTTACCCACTTTGGGCTGTGCTACTTTAACATGGATTCATTGAAAGATGGGCACGTAAAAATGTTCAAATATTTTAAGTCCATTATTACCACATTACCCTATATGCATAGGCCTGTTACTTGTGCAATTATTCGTTAACTTTTGTGATCGCATCGGGCATCGCATATCTTGACTGAATATTCGTGTGCAAAAATCACGACTTGAGTATTCATCTGTTAGTTGCTTGTCGTACAAAAGTTCTATAGATATTAGCGAGTTTGTGCAACAAGCCGAAGGCATCGAAATTAACCCTCGTGTGCCGTTTGATGCTGAAGAGTGATCCACAGTTCCGAGTGATAGCCGATCAGCTGGGAAAAAAAGACGTCAGGATCAACGGACAATATTTACCAGCAGACAAAAGTAACCCGGCTGATCATGTGAGTACACCAGACTCACGCTGTTTTACAAGCTGTTTAAAGTCAGATCGCCTGGTTTATTATGAATTTGATTTGCGTCTACAGAGCGTTCCGTTCGCGAACACGGGCTAGATGAACTCAATCTTTGTAGAATTGAGAATTCACTGAGCGTTGCTTCATCACTCAAAGCTGACGTGATCAAATACGTCTCCACATCTCTGGAAAATACTTGTTTTGTTCAGGATTGAGGAGTTACCTCGTGTTTGTGAATGGAGAAAATACTAATTCGAGAAATTACAAGTAGAGCAAACGCGCTTTGGAGGAGCAGCTTCTAACTACACAAACACAAAAGCGTGATCTGAACACAAACTGTAATTTAACCCTTTTTGCATCCTTGATTTTTTTTACACGCATATGGAGGCTATAGCATTTAGTACCTCGTGCGCAGGAGGCACAGCTTGTCCGGAGCGGCGCTGCTGTTTAACGGGCAAACCCCGATCTTATAGCGCTGTCAAATGATCTCCGTGACCAGATTACATCTGATTTAATTTCTCCCGTAATTAAAGTGGCCCATCACCAAAATGAAAAAGGGGTTTGTAGTTTGCGCGCGACTCCTGTTTCCCGCTAATACTTGTGACGGGGCGAGATTGAAGGCATAGAGAACAGAGGAAATGATTAAATTTGCATATCACCAAATTCCTCCTCTGCTTCAAATCTGCATGCTGCGCTTCAGACAGGATCCGCATTAGAGGGCAGCAAAGGGACTTTTTTCATTCTGCTTGTGCCTAAACTGAACATGTATCAGCGCTGGGCGCTTGTTATCGTTTAGATCGAATGTAATAACACTGATTTTTTTAAATAAAAATAAACAGCTACAGTCTGTGTAGGCTAGAAAGGTAAAAAACAAACAAACAAAAATTAACTCTCATAGACAACCAGTGTCTAAAGCTGATCTAAGCTTAAGTTCTGTACAGTGTGATTTTTAGTGATTCGTTTCATTTTTAAATGTTCTTGCTGATATACTATCACTAAATTAAGCAAAAATGCCGTATGTAAAAAGACTAGATGTGTTCACATTAACATATAAGAGAAACTATATAAATATGTCAACACATGGTTGGCAGCGGTACATACAGTAATGTGTCCTTATGGAAATGTAGCTGTAAAGAAAGACTGTTATGTTTGTAATGATGAAAAATTGTCATTCAGCAGCACCGCACTTGTCAGATGTAATGGCCAGTCTCTTTGATTGATTTACCAGATTTATAACCCTAAAGAAATTAGATTTAAGTTTAATAAATAAGTCATAAATTTAATCAGTGGGATGTTATTGGATTAAAATTCATCATTTAGGTCATGGAAATATATTTCTTGCAACTACATTATTAGCACGGAGCCATAAATAACCCAGACTAGGGTGATATCTGCACCGATATCATTACAGTGTAAACAAAGAACACACTGTAACCATGCAACTGAATAGTGACAAGGTGGAAGTGCGCAGAAAATAGTCTGCTCAAGGGAGGGGGATCCACTAATTCTGGAGAGTTGGATGTGTTCGAGTGAGGCTTGTGTTTCCACCCAGGGGAGCGACACTTAAGGAATGGACAAACTACAGGGAGAGCTGTAGGCTGCTCTCACCTCCAGCTCGGACGATCTAAAACAATACACCTTTCTATCTGTCATCTTAGTCTGTTATTACCTGTTTATGTCCCAAGAGAACACTAAGGACTTGCATTGCAACAATATGGCATTGGTATACTGTCTCTAGGTTATTAATATTCCATCCTAGGAGCTTCCATGTGTACTGGACACTAACAGTGGAATAGGCCTATTGCGTTGTTCATTTCTGTTTGAAGGACATGCTTGGAAATATTAGGACCAGAGTATGACAGATCAGGAGACCTTTCCACATTTGTCACCAGGTTGTGATGATCAGTTTGACTTCATTTTGTGGCATCGTTCTTTTAATTAAGAAACCAGAGTCACCTTCAACTCATCATGACATTTTATGTTTGGCTGTCAGGTTTCAAATCTAAGTAGACCTAAGACCTATATACAATTGCCAAATGTTTTTCAATAAGTTTTTCTTAAAGTATTATCAGTTATGGCCTCCAGTGTCAGTGGTATAGAAAGAAATATATTTTATGAACTTTTGGTTTTAATCTCATGTTTTATGAGCTCCCATTTTCAATGAAATCTTTTTGTACAAAATACCTCAAATATTGTTCACAAGTTTGTCTAAATCTGTGTTGGTGAGCACTTCTCCTCTGCTGAGATAGTTCATTCCCCTTACAGGTGTGGCATATCAAGATGCGATTAAACAGCATGATTATTGCTCAGGTGTATCTTTGGCTGGCCCCAATAAAAGTCCACTCTAAAATGTGCAGTTTTGTTACACAGCACAATGCTACAGATGCTGCAAGTTGTGAGGGAGCATGCAATTGTCATGCTGACTCCACCAGAGCCTTTTGAATTGAATTGAATGTTCATTTCTCTACCATAAGGCATTTCAGGGAATTTAGCAGTACATTCAACTGGCTTCACTCGTAGATCACGTGTAAGCACACCAACCCAGGACCTCCCCATCCAGCATCTTCAACTCCAAAGCTGTCTGAGAACAGCCACCCAGACAGCTGCTGTAATAATCGATTTGCATAACCAAAGAATTTCTGCAAAACTGTCAGAAACTGTCAGGGAAGCTCTGCTGCATACTCCCCATCCTCACTGGGGTCTCCACCTTTCTGCAGTTCGTCATTCTAACAGAATTGAAGGGAAAGTTGCTTACATTCTATGGCGTATAACAGGTTGTAGAGGTGTTCTCTTCGTGGATTAATCCTGGTATTTACTGTACAGGGTCGATGACAGACGGCATCTATGGAATTGTGTGGGTGAGCGATTTGCTAGTGGCCCATGGTTTCATTTCATTTTTTATTTTCCAGCATTTAGCAGACGCCCTTATCCAGAGCGACTTACAATTAATACAGTCTTACATTTTAAGCAATTGTGGGTTAAGGGTCTTGCTCAAGGACCCAACTGTGGCAGCTTGGCAGAGGTGGGATTTGAACCCTGGACCTTCTGGTCCTGAGTCCAGTACTTTAACCGCTAGGCTACCACAGTCCCTTACATTCATTGTTCACACGTGAAATTAGAAGCAATAAGGGATTTGCCTGCTTGAATAAGTGAAATCTCTGTTATCTCTCACGTTGAGCTTTACTAGGACTCATGTAACAGGGAGTTTGTAAATCAATCTTCAACTCTGTGTGTGTGTGTGTGTGTGTGTGTGTGTGTGTGTGTGTGTGTGTGTGTTTGCGTAGGTGCACAGAGCTTAATTTGGAGACGTACTAACAATGGCGTTGAACTTACTGGAACGCAAGTCCAAAACAGTAATATATAATGCTCATAAAAACTCCTATATTGTGTGAGCAGTGTAATAGTGCCTATACATACACAACAAAACCTCCCTTATTTTGTTTATGTGTATTACTGCATGCCATATAATAAACACTATAGAGACAAAGGTTTGTGGACGCCTGTTCTAACGAGCTCTGCTATTTCTGAAACACTCATTTGTACCACATTGATCGTTTCTGGATTCTCCATAAACAAAGCGGCAGTAGAACAGGTTGAATCTGTTGTACTGACACCACAACAACTCTCAATATTTACATTTACATTCGTGTCATTTAGCAGACGCCCTTATCCAGACGCGACTTACAACTAATACCGTCTTACAATCCAAGCAACTGTGGGTTAAGGGTCTTGCTCAGTATCCCAACTGTGGCAGAAGTCGGATTTGAACCCTGGACCTTCTGGACTATCCTGGACCTCCACTAGGCCACCACAGTCCCAATAAGACACGTTTAAACGTTTCCGTTTCCAACAAGTCTGTTCATCCACGTTCTGCCCTCCTGGCCTTAATAACTGGCCACAGATAATTGGTTTGCCAACTTTGATGGAGAACTTGCCCAGAACCTTGACCTCAACTCCATCAGACACCTTGAAAATGTACTGCAATGCCCAAAATGGACCAGGGCTTTTTGTCTGATGTCAGCTGGCGATCCCACAATCACTCTCCAAACTCTTTTAGAAGAACGAAGGCTGATGGAGCAGCAAAATCTTTTTGCGTCCACAAACCTATACAGTGCATTTCTATACAGTGCATTTCTATAGACCCCCACTCTTTACTTGTCTTCATCTAGAAGGACTAAAAAGGACAGCCAATCTGTTCTCTGTCATACTCCTGGCTTCTGAAGTTCTGAAATGAGGCAGACACCAGTTAAGTGTAGCTTCCAATAGTTTTTTAGTTTGGACTATTCATCAAATCAAATACAGAAACGCATGTCATTCTAAAATGATTTTTGTGAGCAGTATATTTAATTAGCCCTACAGTTCAACCAAAATGCCATCTTATTTTATATGTAGTGCACTATAAAGGGTGTAAACAGCGCTGTACTGAGCTGTATGTTGTGCATTACTTTGGGAGCATTGTGTCATTTTAGATTCAGCCCTTCTCTACTTAAAGTGCCGGAGCTCGGTTTTCGAAGGAGCTACATGGAGCACATTAAAGCCCCCTGTGTGTTTAGGCATCGCTGTCGTCCTGTCTGCACTACCAGGCAGTGGAAGGTTCTTTAGTTTAGGGTTTAGTTAGGTTTAGTTTTAGGCCACACAGATTTTCAGACACCTGCAGCACTTAATAAATCAGGTAGGGTTGGCAAAACGTAGGCCGCAAATTAATAATGCGTCATGTCTAAGGTGAAATACAGAAGGCTCAATGAAGAATTAAATTAAATTAAATTAATTAAATTAAATTGTAATAATAAAAAAATTTATTGTAATAATCTGTTATTTATTTTAAACTATTTTTCCTATAATTTAATATACATTTAGTATTTATTTAATGAACATCTAGGCCGCCCATGGAGGACGGGTCCCCTGTTG
>JAUZST010006710.1:0-14663 GCA_034779995.1 Parotocinclus haroldoi
GTGGTGGGCGTGGTCACCTCCCGCTGGTTTTGCTCTTGTCAACACAACTTCCTCCCATAAATCGCTGATCCGCTTTGCATCCGCTAGGTGGCGACTTATGGCTTATTTTTCTCTCACGTTCTTTGGTCCGATGAAGCGGAATTTTGGTTCAAATAAGCGAATAACATTAAACGTATATAATAAGATTTGTTTCGGTACTTTAGGATTCGTTCCGAATAAGCGGCTGGTCCCAGTAACTGATGGTCCAATTTACCAGATTCGACTAGTCCTGATATAGCCTTGTGTGTGTTGCTGAAATGGCCACCGAAGCCAATAACAATGTTAAAGAAATAAAATAAACAAACACACGGTGATGGTCAAATGTTTCTGTTTTAGGGGAATCATGTGGCAGTGGGAACACACAAGGGATTTGTACAGATATGGGACGCAGCAGCTGGGAAGAAACTACTGGCACTGGAGGGACACACGGCTCGAGTCGGTAAGAAATTGGGGGACTGTGGTGGCTTAAATGTGGTGGTCTTGATACTAGATTGGACCAGACTGTCCAGGGTTCAAATCCCACATGTGCAAAGGTACTGACTGTTGGACCCTTGAGCCAAGCCTTGACTCACAGTAGCTTGCATTGTAAAACTGGATTTTGCATCGACTAAATGTAAAAGTAAATATTTTAGACAGAATGTTGGGGAGACACAAATGGGTTTTATAGGCTGAATCACGATCAGTGACATTTACAATGATTGTTTTTCATATTTGTTTGAAGTCTGATTTGCAACTGAACATGGCAGCCATTTAATTTCTCTACTAATATTTTACTTGGTATTAAAAACAATAAGTTTCATAATTGAAACCAAGACCATGTGTTAGGGTAGGGCATCGAAACCTGATGCCAGCAATCCAAAACTGAATATTCTTATGTTCACATAACACGTGTACTTTCTCAACTGTCGCACAATTGTTTCTTCTAAGCACTGTACAAAATAAATAAACATGGCCTTGTTATCCATGGGATAAAAATATTAGCGGAGTCATTCGGAACGTTTCGCAACTGTATCTCTTGTTTCTTTTACCTCGCTGACTATCAGGTGCACTGGCGTGGAACGCTGATCAGCTGTCCTCAGGTAGTCGGGACAGGATGATCCTGCAGAGGGACATCAGGACGCCACCACTGCAGTCCGAGCGCAGGCTGCAGGGTCACAGACAGGAAGTGTGCGGCCTCAAGTGGAGCACCGACCACCAGCTGCTCGCCTCAGGAGGAAACGACAACAAGGTAAAGACTGCAGTACTGCTGCCATGATGTCGTGTGCTTATACAATCAAAGCTTGTGCCTGGATATGGGTCAGATAATTAATAGTTAGGCAATGGGAGCCCAGGGGATGACCAGCCTCCCTGAATTCAGACATGGGAATCCCTGGTCACTGATTTTGGTAGGCCTACAAATATCAATCTCACTAACAGATGTACGGTGAGCTTATACACTGCTCACAAAAATGAGGTGATGTTTTAAAAGGAAAATGAAGAGGATCCCAAAAGAACTACTGGACAATTTGATCCTGCCCATGCCCCATCACTGTCAGTGTGTTTTGACAGCCTTGGTGACCATACACTCTACTGAACAGTCAATGTGGGGGCACTCTGGTCCAGTTTAACATGCTTCTGTTCACCCCCATGATTATATCACTTACTACTCAATCACCATCATTGAGTTTCCATCTCATTTGCGTAACTTTCTTTGGCTGTTCATTTGCTTTTCCGATGATCTTGTTTAATGAAATAAGATGAAATGCTTCTTTTTGTAATTTTTGTGAGCAGTGTATCGAGTTGCTCACATAACCAGCTGATTAACTACTGAAACCCATTACCCACTCAGATGCATTTTATACTGAGCATGCTCAGTCTATGAACGGTTTTCCTGTCTCCCTTTTAAGCTATTGGTGTGGAATCACTCCAGCGTGGCACCTGTTCAGCAGTACACAGAGCATTTAGCAGCAGTGAAGGCCATCGCCTGGTCTCCTCACCAACACGGCCTCCTGGCGTCCGGAGGAGGCACGGCCGACCGCTGCATTCGCTTCTGGAACACTCTCACGGCACAGCCACTACAGTGCATCGACACTGGCTCACAGGTCTGCAACCTGGCCTGGTCCAAACACACCAACGAGCTGGTAAGACAACGTTCTCATTCAAATCATTCTCATCACCTACCGTCATGCCTTTTTCCAGGGGTCTTTCTCAATCTACATTCTTGTCTGTATTTGTAAAATGTCAGTAACAACCGCAGTCCTGGTCCAATCAAATCAAAATTTATTTATATAGCACTTTTTTATAATGAAGCATTGTCTCAAAGCAGCTTTACAATCTTATATTATCTTAAAAGGCCAATCCCAAGTTGAGCTTCAAGGAAAAACTCCCTGAATGTAGAAGGAAGAAACCTTGGGAGGACCAAGATTCAAAAAGGGACCCGCCCTCCATGGGTGGCCTAGATGTTAAATGGGTAAATACTTAAAAGTATATTAAAGTGAAAGTAAAATTTAAGTAAGTAATAAAATTGAAATCAATATTAAAATTTAAGTTGGTAATAAACTAAGTAACAAAATAGATTTAAAAACAAAATGGATTCGTTCAAAAGTCCAAATGCCTGGATGTGTTATGCATTAGAGGGGTGGGTGTGTTTACTTGGAACATATATCCCAGAATGCATTTTGCAGAATACATGCTCCCCATCCTGAGGAGCTGGTATTGCCAACGTCTTGCTCAAAAGGAAAAACCAAGTAGTGCGGCCCGCCAAGTCCACACTACAAAGCCAGTCTTAAACCCACCATTTAAATGACCCATGTGGTCCATTTTACTGCCACTAATATAAACGAATTCTCAAATAGAAATGTCATCTGCATATTTCTTACGATCCACACACACACACACTTGGTGTGTTCTCGCTTTATAAATAAAACCACCTGACTTTAGTCTATTTGAAATTGAGCTTTTCAGAAGTTTGTGAGCTTCTTATTCTCTCTCACATTGTCATTTTTATACGTCCCATCAACTGGTTATCAGGTAAGACGTGGATAGGTGGTGTCTCATTATTTTTGCTCTGTAATTATTTGCAGGTCAGCACACATGGATACTCTCAGAATCAGATCCTGGTGTGGAAATATCCATCTCTAACACAGATCGCCAAACTAACAGGCCACTCCTACAGAGTGCTTTATCTGGTGAGTGTTACAATTCCAACATGGCTTTCTTTCATCTCATTATCGTCATTACAAAAACAACACGTTGTTTCTTGCTAAATCTGTTTATGCATTAACATCAAGAGTAACAGGACCAACATGATTATCAGGCTTATCTTATCTTGGTCAGATTATCTTGGAATTCTTTATAGACGTGTGCCTGTAAAGATTGTCTGTGACTCATAGAAGTTCAGAGCACACAAGCTGCAATTCTATTTGTGTTCCTTGAATTTCATGTAATAAAAAAATCAATGATTGGAATCTCAGCTGAATAGTCTCCTCAACTCTATTGGCTCCTGGCACCTTTCCATCAATACCTTAATCACATTCACTGCTGTACTGCTCACAAAACTGAGGGGACATTTCGAAATTAATATGAAGAAATTTAAAAAACAAGCATTTGATTGTAGTTCATTAAACAGGATTACAGAAAAGGCAAATGAAGTCATTTGATTAAGCAAATAAGATGCAGACTTAATTATGACCGAGTAGTAAGTGATATATTCGTGAGTGTGAACAGATACATGTTAAACTAGATAAGAGTGCCCCCACATTGACTGTTCCGTAGGGTGTATGGTCAGCAAAGGCTGCTAGAACATACTGACAGTGATGGAGCAGGAATGATGGAGCATGAACCGGATCAGATTATCTCGCAGTTCTAGTGGGATCCTCTTCATATTAATTTTGAAACAAGTGCATTATGGCCTGTATCACAAGCAGTTGTGTGAAGCCATGCTTGAGTCCCTTTGTGCTTCAAGCTTTTGTTCACTAAGCACTGGTTGTTTGCCATCTGTCAGGCCAAGCCAAACGTTATGCTTTTGTGCTCAGAAAGATTGGCAGGCATCACTGACACACAGCCTTGTAACCCATCTGCCTCCATGGGATCATGTGAACTGTTATTTTATTCCTAGTGCAGAAATCACAGACATGGCATCCTAACGTTTTTCCTCATAGACTCACAATTACGTGAATACTATCCCAGAGTGAGAGGGTCATTAGAATAAATATATTATCCAACACAGTGAAATGAAAGCTATAGTGACTAATAAATTATTAGCACTAATACAGACGTAGTTTGGGTTTCACACAAGAGAAGCATCACATAAGAGCCGTTTCTAATGCGCATGTAGTTGTGTTCAGTTGCAGGCACACAAGCATCGTGGATCATGATCCAATGTAAAAAAAAAAAATAAAGTAGTATCTCTGAAAAGGTCACCCACCTCTAAGCTTAGCTACAGACTGATGTTTGTTCTCTTGTTGTAGGCGATGTCTCCAGATGGAGAAGCCATTGTGACTGGTGCAGGCGATGAAACACTACGCTTCTGGAATGTGTTCAGCAAAACTCGATCCACAAAGGTAACAAATACACCAGTTACAGTAAGCTAGTTATTGGAGAGCTGTTATTAATGTTGAGGGACTTGCAGTACTGTGCAAAAGTATTAAGCCACCATTAGATTAGTTATATTGTTTTTAGTAATTACGTAATGACTATATATCATTTCTTTAGTCCACTGCTCACATACATTAGGGGATTTTTGATTTTGAAATATACCTGTATTTTTAGAAGCAGAATATATTTTAGAATTAATCCAGATTGTATTCAGTATTTCAGTATTGATGGAAAGAAAATCAAATATGAGACAGTGGTAAGTATACTGCTCACAAACATATCCCCTAATTTGAGCAGTGTATTTAGTGTAACACTGCTTAATATGCAAGAAGAAAGACAAGCATTCGTAAACTCTTCTACAGTCTGAATAACCTTGATTGGAAATGGTCTTTCAGGAAGGGTAGCAGCCAAGAAACCACTTTTCTGGAAGGGGAACAGGGTGAAAAATGATAAAGCCTTCAAAGAATGGAATGATGAATCAGTTTGAAATTTCTGGGTTTTAATTTTGGTCTTCATACCTTTTTTATAAATACAACTGATCTAATTGAGACCTTTGTACAGTACTGTATATGAAATTTTGCTTAGCTAAACTTTCCATCATTGCTTTTCAGTAACAGTATAATATAATGAGAATTAGAATGTCTGTACACTGCTCACAAAAATATGGGGATATTTCATTATGGATGAATCATTTTAAAGTAGCCCCTCATTTTTGTGAGCAGTATATTTATTTAATGTAAAAAATAGCAATTAGCAAGGTGACGTCAATACTAGTCATACACGTTCATACTGAGTTAATTTAGAGCTACCCATTTACCATAACAGACGACTTTGGAATGTGGGAGGAAACTGGAGTACTGCAAGTAAACAAGGAGCCACAAGGAGGCCATGCATACTTTTCACAGGCAGAGTTCAGAATGGAACCTCACAGCTCTAGAGGCTTGTGTTCATGTATCTGCCTGTGATCCTCATACATTCCTAATATGTTTGGTAAAATGGTGTCTCTAAAGTGTCCCTGATTTAGGGTGGGTGCTGCCAGGTGACATGGTGTGAGTGAGAAACCGCATTAACACTGTTTTTTTCTGTTTGCTCGCAGGAGTCTGTGTCTGTATTAAACCTGTTCACACGGATAAGGTAAAACGTCAGGAGGACTACAGACCCGTGTACAGCTGCCGGGCTACGTCTGTTCCTTATGGACTGTTCATGGACGAATCGTTGCAGTTCCTGCAGGACGACGCTGTTAATCTTTTGTTTGGACTTGCCACTGCACTGCCCTTCGCGTTTCTGATTTCAGTGTCGTCCTGGATGTTTCGTTATGTTTGTACAGTCGAGTTATTTTTATGTTACCATTAAGTGTAATTATTGTAATGGTCGAAGTCCAAGCCTTAAGTCAGACGTTACTCTAACCATGTTATCGATAAAAGGTGCAGCGGGGGAACCAGACAGCAGAGGGGTGGAATAGCTTACGCATTAGTAGTTAATTCATTTATTGCATAAAAAAAGGACTATCTGTACATGTATTTAAAAATCATGTCTGTACAGCAGCTACTGTTCATATAAAAGATACCACAATTAAACAGCTTTGCTGAAGATCATGTAATACAAAACAGCCTAAACACAGAACGATTTGAGCTGGTTTCAACTGCACCAAACCATTCACCTCATTTAAGACTGGGTTCTTAAATCATCAATGAAACACTGAAACCTGTCAGATCCAGAAATCCACAAGGCAACATTTAAATCATCTTAGTGGCCAGCTTCCACCTCTGGAGCCACTGCTGGAACGTCAGCCCATCCTGCTGCATCTCTGGTAGAGCAAACTGCCCCGGCTGCTCCCACCTACAGAAAGGAGTCATTTAAGCAGCTAAGTGTCCGTGTTTGGAGATACTTCATAACAGTTCAATGAGCTCTGTAGGATTTGTACATGATGTGATATCAGAAATGGGTGTGATGGAGTCTCACCAGTGTGTGATTGCAATGTTGACTTGGTCAGCATAGGTCAGAGCTTTGGAGCACTTCTGTGTGAGTTCGTGCACACGAGGGAGCAGCGTCTGGAACAACTCGGCATCCTCCGATTTCATACGCTCCAGCAGAACTACAACACACACACACACACACAATTTAGTTCTGTGCAGGAGCTCTTCATCCTTGTCAGTACTTTAACTTAATATAATAATTGCTGTAGTGAATGGAAATGAATTCGATATGCTTATGTTAAAAAAAATCCAGCCAAATCTATTCACGTTAACTGTCATGTACTGATTTGGTGTAAATGCAGGTAGACAAACAGGTTTATGTATATAGTGCTTTTTACCACTACCTTTCTCTAAGTAAGCAAGTCTAGGGTGGAATGGCAATTAAAAAAACTCCCAAATTTTATAAGGGTGAAACCTTCGGAGGACCAAGACCCAAAGGCACCAAGCCCCTTTGGGCAGTAATGCGTTAAAATAAAAATAGAGAGTAAATAGAGATAAAAATCAAAAACACATTTAGAAGAAATATGATATATAGACTGTAAAAGCAAGCTCAAAAAATATGATCCTACAATCACAGGTGCTCCTCAGATTAAGACAGTTCAGTTGATGACATTTCAAACAATTCAGAAAAAAAGGGGATTTTTAAGCATGGGAAAATTCATTTAAGTATTCCCTAATTTGTAAATAAATGTATAAATTATGAGCAGTATATTCAGAAACAGATTTTTTTTGTTGATGTGTTAATGTTTAGGTTAAGGGTTTAAGCATGTTATTCTATGACGTGTACAGTATATAAACTCTTTACAATACATTCAACTTACGATAGATTTGTCCAAATGTAAGCTAATCGTAAATCAAGGAGCACCTACATTATGATAAGAATATAACTTTAGTAAAGCATAGCTTCTGGATTTGTTTCAGACCTTCATGTGCGCACAGTTCTGACAAAAGGTGACAAGCTACACCAAAGACTTGTTTGTTTTTCTTATAAATAAAAACCAGAACTGTCAGCTAATTAAAATACTTGACTCTGGTCATTACACAGAGTATAAAAGCTGTTCTCTTGTCCAAATTATATTGAATGCTGATTAGGAAACTGTCAGAAGTACCTCCACCCTCCACTTTCCTTTGATTCATTGAACAGTAAAACGGACTTTGTCATTCTAAATGCACTTGACTAGCGTATAACTATCTCTCACATATTCCTGCAAACCAATTATTCTTGGAAAAGTAGTGGTTGAGGGCCTTGCTGAAAGGCTGAACAGAACAGTGGCAGCTAGGTAAAGCTGGGGTTCAAAAGGCCAAACTTTTGAAGCTCACAAAATGCACTTTAAAATGAAATATCCCGTCATGAAATATCCCCTAATGTTTGTGAGCGTGTACATTTACTCATGCACCCGATCCTCAACTCGCTCCTTCTGCACCAGTTCGGCGTTTGGGCTGGGTGCTTTTCCAATAACACCAGATTAATCTTAAAGGCTGTGTTTTGCGTGTGTTTGCACCTCACCCTGTTGATTGGGAGCAGGAAGCTGCGCTGTTTTTCTTTGTATATCCTCTAGAGAGTCGCGGTGCAGCTGGAGGAGACGACGAAGGAAACGCAGCTGCAGGTTCTGAAATGCAGCCTGAGAGCTCAGTTCCTCTGCAGCCTGGATTGCACACAGCAGAAAACGTATTTAAGATAAATGAGAAGAGGCAATCCTACGCGGCTTACAAAAAGTAGGGCACATTTGATTAAGGGATATTTCATTTTAAAGTATCTTTTCATTTTGTATCACATATTAAACTGCAGTGAAAGGTACAACTTCCCTCACAGTTTAGCATTCTATTGTTTGTTTATTTATTTAGCTTATTTTCCCTCACTATTGGCAGTGGTGACCAATTTAGTGACACACACACACACACACACACACACACACACACACACACACACACACACACACACACACACACACAAAAATGATACATCTATAGACAGTTATCTCAAGACTAGTCACATATATACACTAAAGTTAATGCCAATTTAGAGTACTCTATTAACCAGGCATGCATGTCTTTGGAATGTGGGAGGAAACCGGAGTAAACCCAGGCCGACAACAAACGCCATGCAGACTCCACACAGAAAGGACCAAGGTCACTCCACCTTGGGACTGTACCCAGGACCTTCTTCCTGTGAGGCGGCGGTGCTAGCCACCGAGCCATTCTAAGAACCAAAAGAAAAGGAGGTGCTCTGGGAGAGCAGGACAAATGTTAGGCCATCACTGCAGTGGGTTCGAGTCCCAGTGGTATCCACAGAACGCAAGATGGGCAAGGTTGGGGATTACCAACCTAGCAATGCAAGAGCGACTCGTACCAAGCACGGTTCAGGGTACACAAAGTTCTGAGAAAGACTCCAGTGTTCCTCACAATACGGGAGTATCATAGCCAGGGTTAATGTGAGATTCCAGGATCGTTCCACATGAATGTTCTTCTGAATGAATTCATCAGGATGACTCCACTGCACAGACTTCAATTGGATGCAGTTGAATAATAATGGCATTCCATTTCAGTTCTGAAATGTGGCGTCATCAGGACTTTACCCACATTACGGAAGAACCAAAACGAAAACGTTTGACCGAAACCAAACATTCAGACGAATACTGTATTTCACAATCCCTCATTAACGGTTTTTCATTCTAAAGCAAATGACTGCTGCATGCTGGCTGTGATTTACACAAGTCATTAAAAATGTCATAAATTATGCAGTCTTTTCACTTATTAATATATAATTAACATCATTTTATTACAATTTTGATCGGTTGCCAAATATTCAATCAGTTGCCAAATATTCAGTGCCCTCAATAATCTCCTCTGTTCCTGCTACAACTCTTACAGTCCAAGTCGTTAATCAGAACCAGTATCTCTTTTTGCCAGGTATGCTACACATACAAGGAATTGGTGAGATCACACCATTACATGTATGACATGTAACAAGCACACAAAGGGTTAACAAGGATTACAAAAAAAAAGGAAAACGGTTATTGTGATGTGCACAGTTACGGAATCAGCATCTTTAGTGTGGGTGAGACTCACCATGTATGTGGGTGTGCACAGGCTCTGACGAATAGCTTGTACAGCAGGAGAGTTAACTCGATACAGGGAGAGGTGATCCACTGGAACTCTCTCACTAAAAGATGCAAACAAGAGAGACAAAAGCTTCATATATCTGATCAAAAAGTAAGTCATGGCAGAGAGCTCGAGTACAAATAAGTACCTCCTACACTTTGAAATACTCTGTGCTTTGTTTTCTCCAAGAGAAACTGGTTCCCTGGAAGATGCTTGGTTTCATATGGTCTGTACTGAATGGTAAAAGACAATGTGAATGCTGTGATAAAAAAAACCTCCAAATATCAACGGGGTCTTGGGGTGATTCCCCCCCTTGAAGAATGACTAGGTAGTGCTCTTAGTTTACTTGCGTCTCATAGTCGCTGCCTCAGAGCAGCTTTAGTTTTTAAGATTAGTACGACAGCGGCAAGGAAAAATTTCCCAAGTGTGGTGAGGAAACCATTTTTGATGATCAAGACTCAAAAAGGGACAACATTAACAAGGGGAAAACTAAATTACATTTTAAGTCATAAGAACTTGGTAAATGAAATAAATAAACGGTAGAATACAATAAATAAAGGTTTGTGAAAACAATTAAGCCATCAATAGATTAGATAAACCATTGCTTTAGCAACGGAGTAATAACCATATGTAATCATTTATTATAAGTTGCTTTATTATAATACAACCAAAAAATAGAAGCTTGATTGGGAATGGTCTTTTTGGGGCCGTAGCTGCCAAAATAAGGTTTGCAGAAGGGGAACAGACCTTGGTTAAATCTCTACCATAAAGGATTGATGCAGTCCTGAAGGCAAAACCAATGACTAGCAAGGTATATCTATAAAAGTGGCTAGTGAATGTATCTTATATGAATTACCAGTGTATTTAATACACCAGCTGTGGATGGCTTACCCGTCTATAATCCTGCGGTCCAGCAATGCGAGGGATACAGAGTTAAACAGCTTTGCCTCCTGAGACACAGAATTACGGAGTCCATTTGCAGCCTTAATCACACTTCCAAACTGTTTGCTGAGCTTCTCCTGCACAAACTGCTTTAACTAGACAACGATAAAGTTACAAGAGAGCAACATTTAATCCAAGGAATACATTCAAATAGTTTCTAACAAATAACTGTTATAATATGATCTTTGACATAAGGAGTAAGAAAATCTCAGGGTCACTCGTACCTCAGAATGAACTCTTGGGAGTTCAGTCTTTATAGTGGAGTTGCCTTTGATCAGACTCCGTATCTGTTCCTGCCTAAAGTCCTGCATTGAACAAAACCCCCCCCCAAAAAACCACAACATAAAATCCGCCAACTTTTCTGCACATTTTGGAATGGAAAAGCTCAAACACCAAAATATCGCAAAAAGCAATTAACGATTGAACGAGGTGGAAAAATTAGAATAGTGCATCGCTAAATTGAGCAAGTAGAAAGGAAAAAAACTCCCTAAAATGTTAAAAGGAGGAAACCTTGGAAAGTCCAAGATTCAAAAGGGATCCAGTTTCATTGCGTGGCCTAGACGTACAGAACAATTACATTCATTTATCTATTACATTTACCTATCTATTACTATAAGTCTATAGTAATAATTTTTAAAAAACGAAAAAGTAAATATTAACAAATAAATCAAATTTATCTTTACATTTAATTTATGCAAACAGTGTAAAAAAAAGATTAAAAACCTGTGGAAAACCGTATTCTGTACTTTGAATTCAACCAAATGTTACAGTTTTCATAGTTTCGGTGCATCCCTAGTCACCACTACTTACCACAAGCTGTCTGAAGTCCGTGATGCTTTGGCACTGCTCGTGGAGGCTTCGCAAGGCTTCACGTTTTTGTCGGTTCTGCAGCTGCAGCCGAGTGCACTGCTCTCTCACACTGTCCCTTACTGCAGCCTGTTTCACTGTCTGCAGCTCCAGCTCAAGCACGCTCCTGATAAACACAGCACAGCACATTTTAACACATGACCCACAATTCCTAACGCTGACAGCTACACAGGGTTTTAATACTGAAGTCACCTGGCGGTGGGGTCAGCATGCTCGTCCTGACCTACACTTCTTAGCTGAACTTCCTTTATGAGAGCGCCGAGGTCAGTCTGCAGCTGCCGAGCTCGACTGCGCATTTCTGCCAGCTGCATGTAACACTGCTCCACGTCCTGCCATGCAGACTGTACACAAACGGTGTTTGAAAAACTGTATGTGCAGCAAATGACCATTAAAGGCATCCCTTTATACAGGTGTGGACTGGTTCCAGGACATGAATGCTCAAGTCAATTAAATAGAACGGTGTAGTATCTGCATATAACCTGAACATCTTCCCATATATCCCAAATCATCTGTAGATTACTAATGATATCTAAAACAATGTGAATGCTATTAATATAGTTATGTTGTTTTATGGACCAGAGGTAGCCAATACAATGCCGGTGGGCACCTGGTCGATTGAAACCAGTGTGACATGAATTTGAATTATTATAAGCAAACATATTCAGAAATATCTGATTTGTAACTAATACAAATATCAGAGATATAATAACAGACCTTTTTAAATGTTGACAGATTAAAATGAACAGAAATAAATAGTTTTTTAAATAAATATATTTGTCTCTTTACAAATATTGATTATTATTAAAGTTAAAGAGCACAACTTTGTTATACAGACGGTTGGTATTAAACCAGCAGCCCTTCCTGTTACTCTGGACTCAAAGTAGCTCTCGGTTCCAAAATGATTGCTGCCCCCTGGTTTAAAAATAATAGGCAAAAAAAATTGTGTGCGCACGCAAATGAGATACAGAACAATCAATATTCATGATGGAGAGTGACTGAGGATCAGATGAGTAAAATTACAGGGGTGCTCAGTGGGCAGCAAAGTCCAGATCAATTTGAACCTTTTTTTCCTTGTTTTGGTGAGCTGAATCTGCTTACATACAGGAAGCAAATGTGACCGTTATTCCTGCCCAACCTAGCTGAATGAGTCATTTTTAAAGGCTTATCAATGGTTAGGAGTTAAAAACTCCAATGACCTGTAACAGACCACGAACTGGTGGCAAATCCTCCTCTTCATTCACAGACACATCCAGCAGGTGATTACTCTCATACCGAAACCTACAGACAGACAGCAAAACCATGTACTTAATTACTTTTTAGTCTCTGCTATTTACTTATGATTATTAGGTGCTGGAAACATTCTGATTTTCATCCATAATGACATGAGTGTCACACATTCGCTGCAGATTTATTTAAATAGCAGAGGATGTGATTAAACATTCGTGGGACAGGTGAAAGGAATGGAGCAGTGCTGAGTCGAGATGTATGAAGGCTAGAAAGAGTCTGGTGAATAAAAATGATCGCTTATATATACACCTGATGTACCTTGGTCGGGTCAGTATGTTCAGAAATGTAGTTTCGGCTAAAGATCCCTTTTTAAAATGAAACTAAACAGAGTAAATGGTACAATGAGGTTTTGCAGAAGTAACCGATACAGTTGAACTCGAGCATTGTTTACCCAAGAGCTGAAACATCTCGTTCCACATCTACAGCAGAGGTCTTCTCCTCCAGCATCGCCTGCTCTTTGGAGGCCAGAGTCTGCAGGGCTAAAAGGACTTGATTTGGTGGATGAGAACGCAGCACAACCTGAAGGAAGCAAGGAAGAACCATTTTAAGACTTGCACTTAAAGCATCGAAAAGAGGTCAAAGAAGATCCGTCAAAATGTGCCTCTTTCTGACTGAATGTTTGGCGGTCAGAATATCAGTGCAGCTCTATATTTATTTATTTGAAGATAGAATTCCGGCAGTACCTGCACATGCTGCTAACTCACCTCAGCGGCACTGAGCCAATGCTGATAGGCTGCATTCCTCTGTTCAGGAGAAAACCTGCAGGAAAATACAATAATCAGTACCAGACAAGCCAAAGTGGTAAATTATTTACTCTACAGACCAGGGACATTAGTATTAAGCTATACAGTTCTATGTGGTGCTGTTCTGCCATGGACTTTCCATGTCAATACATATGTTTTTACTACAGATTGATTTTAATAGATCGATTAATTTATGGGCACCGGATGGCCGGGTGACCCCGTGTGGATTAAGCGGAAGATTTGATATGGATGTAATTAATTTCCGTCTTATATTTATCCTCTAAGGTTTCTTCATTATATCATTTAGAGAGCTTTTTCCTTGCTCAATTTGGGATTGGAGGTGGATATTTCAAAAGACGCTATAGACGTTGACTTGTTCTTACTCAGTAGAAGAGCAGGCGTTCAGTGCATTCTCTTGCAGAGACTGGAAGAAGAGCACTCGGTCATTGCAGAGCTCTCGAACATCTCGCTGAGGGAAACAAGTAGAATTCAATCGAACACTGTAGAATTCAAACGAAATAGTTTGGATGCAAAACTACATCAAGTGCCTGTTTTATTACGGTATTAATTCTTACAAATACAGAACCACACCAGTACTAAACTCAGCTTTTATATTACCTATAATAACATTTAGCTGTGACATAATTATATACATTACAAGTATTCGCTGCTTAACGTCCATTATACATCCTGTGAATGTCGCGCCATCAGGACACCACATGGGCAGATTTTTATATACTGTACACAGCTGTTAAATGGGATAGTGTAGCGTTTAAGATCTTTCCCCATAAGGAATTATGGAAATTGAATTATTACGTTCCAGACCATCAGAAAATCCAGACTACATAAGGCATTATATGCTTTATTGGAGCTGTATCGTAGCGGTGCTCCCTGATTTACAAAGGGGATACGGTCCAACAAATCCATCACAAGTTCTGTGTGGAATCGGCATGTCCTCCCAGTGTCGGTTTACTCCGGGTACTCCGATTTCCTCCCGTAATCCAAAGACGCATTAGGTTTAATTGGTATCTCTAAAAGTGGCTCTTTGTGTGTGTACGCGCGCGTGTGTGTGTGTGTGTGTGTGTGTGTGTGTGTGTGTGTGTGTGTGTGTGTGTGTGTGTGTGTGTGTGTG
>JAUZST010006711.1:0-12500 GCA_034779995.1 Parotocinclus haroldoi
CATAGTCCCCTCAGCCATAGTCCTGTCCCCATAGTCCCCTCAGTCATAGTCTTGTCCCCATAGTCCCCTCAGCCATAGTCCTGTCCCCATAGTCCCCTCAACCATAGTCTTGTCCACCCTAATTTTGTCCCCCGGAGTCCCATGTGTGGTCCTGTTGCTAGATCCCAAGGTCTCACACACAGTCCCATGCCTTAGTCTCTTATCCCCCTGTCCTTGTCCTCTTCTAGTCCTGTACCTGTAGTCTCGTCCCCTCCCCTTGGTCCTATGACCCGCTCCTGTGCTGTTGTCCATCGTCGACGGTGTGTGCATGTTTCCTTTCAGGTTGTTGTCGGAGCTCGAGTCTCCTGCCTGGTGGCCGTTCGGAAAGCTCCCCTGGAACCGGAGGAATCAATCAGATCTGGTAAAAGTTGAAGCCCCTCCCACTGACGGTTCGGTTAGGTCTCAGCGGGAGATCGCTAGCGTTCCCGTGGTGTTTTTCCGCGGTGCCGACGTGAACACGACCGACGTGACCCCGGGCTCCCTGCTGGTGTTGCCGTCGTCGCTGGACATCCGGGACGCCGCGGGCCGGGCGGTGCACCGCTTCCACAAACAGGAAGTTGATGAGATTCGGATACACGGCGCCTGCGACATCAGCGTGCGCCAGCGGCACATCGGAAAACCCGACGTGTGCTTCCGGCTGCTGTCGGCCCGCATGGCGGAGGCCCTGTGCGTCCTGGAGATACAATATAAGAAGAAGGTGGAGTTTGCCAGCGATTACGTCGCCTTCAAGACCACGCCCAGCGATGACGCCACACCCGGGAACTCTGCGCTGTGGGACTCGGGTCCAGATTTATACAGAGGTAACTCTAAATAAATGGACCTGGTGTAATTCACTGTTTGGTGAATTACACGCTCTAAATATAATGTACTGTACTGTAACGATTGATAATATTGATATTATTCATTATTATTATATAATGTATTCTTCTTATTATTCTTATTATTATTTTTACTTTATATGGAGCACTTTTTATAAACAGTCTCAGATTTGTTGAACCTTATTTATACAGGCTGGAGTTTTATAACGGTTGTAGTTTCAGATCCCCACCAGATGTCGCTGTTGTCCTTTATTAAAGGAATCAGTTGGAAGTTTCACTAACGTGTGCGCGCGCGCTTCCAGGAGCCAGTTCAGACGTACCAGTACCGGTTCCTGAAGGAGAACTGACCCCAGTCCAGTTACAGGTCCAGAGATCTTCAGTCAGTGAAGCAGAAGCTCAGGAGCTCAAACAGGTTTGATATTAAATCATTTGTTTTTATGTTGCTTTAAGTAACCATATAACTGTGTGTGTGTGTGTGTGTGTGTGTGTGTGTGTGTAGATGCTGCTGAAGTTAAAGACCCTGGCTCTGGAAGCAGAGAATGAGCTGGATCGTCAGGATGAAGCTCTGGACGTTTTGGCTTCCTCCAGTGACCGAGCCTCCATCACCATCGATAAACAAACGCGCCGCATGAGGAAGCTGCTCTGATAAATCCCACTCAGACAAAGCTCCTGTTCCCTCTGGCTCCTATAGGGGGCGTCTCTTTCTGTGAGATTAGAATGGACAAATTCATTTAATTTGCAAAAGAAATAACTTGTGTCTCTTTAAAGCTACATTATGGATTTTAATAAAAATCTATTTCTACTTTACACAAATGTTTTGGCAACCATCCTGATTCTCTAAAGTCCCCCAGAGTCCCAAATCTGACCTTTTACGTGTCCGTTTCCAGGTCCCCATCCTTCCAGGCTCCTGTTGCATGTGTGGGTGTCGCCCCCTGCTGGATGATCCTGGTGTTTGACTGTAATAATAAGAAGCGCTGCTGCAGATGTTCTAAAGCTGTATCGCTCCAATTATTTATTTCTGCTTCCCATTCTTTTGTTCGTCTAATCAAATGTGAAATAAACAAAACGATGAGTTTCATCAATCGTAATCATGTTTTGTGTTTATGTAGTTAAAGAAAGAGGATGTGACGTCGCTCTGCAGTGCCTTAGTCCCAAAGATCAAAGAAGTTCAGAGGATGTGAAATATAAACAAAATACAACGTTACACAGCATTAATCAGGATTATAAATAATAAAAATAATTATAATAATATTAAAAAAACATGAATACACAGCATTAATCAGGATTATAATAATAAAAATAATTATAATATTATTTAAAAAACATGAATACTTTATTACACATCATCCATCATTTAAAATAATTTATGTGGAATATTATAAATTCCTAATAACAATAACACAAATATTTTAAAAGAATAGAACTACTAATAGAGTAATAATAAATGTATTAAATAATCAATGTAATAAGCTTTTTGCTCCTAATATTGATTGGCGATTGGAAAAGAATAAAAGAATGAGAAAGTAAAAGCATGAAATAAAGCAGAATGGTTGGACAGGTTGTTATTCAGATGTAGGAATGATGGCAGCACGTGTTGGGCTGGATCTATCGAGGTCTGGAGTCGATCTGAAGGTCGTAAGGGCCCGAGCCCCTCCTGTAACCACGCCCCGCTCCTGGATATGATTTCGGTAGAACCCACGTCAAAACATTTCCCATGGTGCAGAACGGGGCCTCTGTAAACAACATGGTGAATGTACAGGAGAAACTTGTCATTACAACATCCTGCTGGCACCGAGCCGCCACCCCATCTGCTCACCATTCAGGAGAAACATCTGCATGCTCTGTCCAACTGGGACCCAAGAAGCTTGGACCCCAAAGTTTGGTCTGATTAGTGAACAGAGTTATGATCTCCGTCCTGGGTAAAGGAGGAACCTCAGGAGGAATCAGACCCAAAGCAGAACCAGTCCTGAGACCAGACTAAAGGATTAAAGAAAGCTCGACATGATTGGGAGATCCAGAGAGGAACTTTTTGGGAGCTCAGGAGGTCCTGACACCAACAGTTCAGTCCCAACAAGCTCTTCTGAGGATTGGGATCTAGTTTCAGGTTTGAACATTAACCCTAGCTTCTTCTCCACCTTTAATTCCTAGTCCTGGTCCATGGAAGCTATGTCAGATCTCCGTAGTTGGACGAGTTCAGAGTCTGCTTGGCATTGCACTTGTTCTGGGAAGTCATATAATTAAAAACATGTGGAAATGATGAAAACTCCAACAACATTTAAACCTGCCAGAGCCCGACAGGACCGAACCAAGCTGTGGGAAATAAAGTGGAACGTCAGCGTTAATAAATAAATAAATCTCACTTCCTCTGGGCTTCTGCTCGCTCTGAGAACGGAGAGCAAACGAGCCGAGTTAATAAACGTAATAAATCTAGCGAATGAGGATTTGGAAATTATGAAACGCTCGCCGCTCCGGAATCACGACAGAGGCCAGAATTAATTAACGTTTCCGCCAAATGTGTAGCTGGACGGCTCCGTTTGTTCGCTCCAGTTAGCTAATTGGCTAGCTAGTTGGCAAAAATAACCTGGATGAAACTGACGGATCTCTGACTTGTTTTCATTCTGTTTAAATCTGAGCCCTCTAAAGACTGGGTTAAGGCTCTTACTCAACAGCCATGGACCCTGGACCTTCTCATCGGTACTCTAGCTGGTTGGACCCCTGAGCAAGGACCTTAAACTTTGATTTATCTCAGTTAAAGTTATCGTCATGGTTACGACGTCTAGATGTTCCTAAAACAGTTGAGTTTCTTCTAGAGAATTATGTTTTTTCTTCACGTCTTAGGGATCGGTTCCAGTGCTGCCATTCCACCACTGCTGGACCCTCGAGCATCAGTTTTGGTGGCACCATACCCCAGCTGTAAATGTGACCAAACTCGTTTCATTTCTGGATGAAGCTCCTACATGTGGTGATCAGTAATGATGTGTAAATGTTCCTCAGACGGTTGGTACGTTCTCCTTAATTGATGGTCTCTGGTCATTCATGTCAAGTTCATGGGTTCCTCCAAAAGTTCTTTGGTTTTATGAGCAGGTTGATGTGCCAAGGCAAGAACCCTAAAGCCTGTTCAAACCCCGGTGATGCTGTTGGACCCCTGAGCGAGGCCCTTAATTCCAAATCCATCTCTGTGGTAGGACACTTCTGCACATCTGCTATAAATGGAGCCATTTGGTCTCTTCTTTTTGAATAGAATCTGCTGCACTGGATGATCTAGAGAAGGGTTAAAGTGAGGCAGGTGCAGAGCTTCAGGTGAGCAGAACGTTGCTGAAGGTCAGCACCGAACGTGACGAGGTGAAAGTTTCTCCGAAGACGTCAGCGCCGAAGCAGAAATCCCGGAGTTGAGCGGTCACACGGCGGTTTACTACGCTCGGTCTGGCACAGGGCCTCCAGAGAAAACACAGAGAAGTCACGGCGGCCAGAACGTGCAATTTTATACTTTAATTTCCCTGTTTGTTTGCTTGTTCCACTTAATCCGCGGCCAGTTACCATCCAACAGCCTCCATTTTACTGTTTCCAATCTCTGTTTTTGTAAAGATCAGTTACCGATCCACCCTGTCTCTCTCTCTCTGTCTCTCTCTCTCTCTGTCTCTCTCTCTCTCTCTCTCTCTCTCTCTCTCTCTCTCTCTGTCTCTGTCTCTGTCTGTGTGCGTCTGTGTTTAAAAACTGTCTGCAGCCTGAAAACCTTTTCGCACCAGACAAAAAAGCAGCACGTTTTGAAAAGGAATGCGCTCCTATTAATACAGTCCTTTAGAGTTTGAAACTGACGGACTGGGACGCTGCGTAAATGTTTAATCAGAGCTTGTTCTCATTGCTCTGTTGTTCAGTCAGATGCGTTAAAATCAGGCGAAGCTCGGTTACCAGGCAGAGCACGAATCGGAGCACAAGAACTTCTACGGGAAGTACCGGACTGACTCTAAAAACGTGGATATTAAAAAAAAAATCAGTGTTGGAATAAAGTTGAAAGGCTTCAGATTGATGTTGATAAAGCTCCCGGTGACTGGATGGAACCATTTTACTGTTTATTTAAGGACATTTTAGTCTGTTCACGATCATAAAAACACAAACTAGAGCCTCCTGTCGTCATCTACACTCGTCTTTTGTGTTTTTTTAAGTTTATGTTAAAAAGAGACGGTGAAATGTCGGGGGCACATTAAGAGTGGGGAAATTTAAATAAAGTCAAAGCGGACAGGGGAGTTTTTAGTGTGCCAAGACAAAAAAAAAAAACCCAAAAAACGTCCCACTATTAAAAACAGCATTCTTCTTGAGAAGAACTCGTACTCTTTTATATAGGTATGTGCCCTGTAACGTCCGTCTGGGCAGGATCTAATCCTTAGCATTACAAATTTATGATTAAATCTTGATTTTTGCACAAATATGATGTAGTCACAATGTCGTTTAAGAGAAGTGACATGGAAACAAAAAACAAACCCCTATTGCTTTTGTTTCTTTATGTTCACAGGTACTGGCATTGTTATTGTTAAATCCCTGACAGGCTTATTGTTATGCATGGTTGTGCCCCTGTAAATGATTGTGTGCCTTCATACAACAAATAATCTATAAACACCCCTGGTTGAAAGGTGGTTTAATTTTTTTATTGAGCACTGATTGCAGGCTGTCTCCGGACGGGACGTCTGGACGTTCTACCTCGGTCAGTGCTGACCTGCGTAAAAGAAGCGTTTTAAACAACTTTCTAATTTCCTAACTTCTTCTTTCCCTTTTAAAATAATTTTACAGACTATTTTTAGGTCTCTAGACCTTGCCAGACGCCTTGGCATCCTCCCTGACCTCGCCTTGGCTTTCTGATCTTAATCCTCTGCTATTTAAACCCTCGTGATTTGGAAGCTTGTGTGACGTAATTTGTTTAGGCGACTTCATCTTCGCTCTCCGTTCTCTGGCCCAGCCTGATGTTCGACGCTTTGCTGGTCAAAACTGTCCGTCTTTCCTCGCTCATGACTATTGCACCGCATCTAAACTGTAAACACTAGGAGAGTTCAGACTAAAAGAATCTCCCTTGATGCAGGCTGAAAAACATGCTCCCTAAAATGGGAGCAGAGGGAAGGGTTCGTGCAGGAGGTGATGATCAGGTGGATTTTGCAAATGGGTTCGTTGAGGACAGGAGCTGCTGTACATTGCTGACAGTGTGTTCTAGCACTAATAGGCTGACTGTACGCCTTTGCATCGTGCAGGCCAGATGTTAATTGGACTTTAGACAGAGCAGTGTGTGTGTGAAGTGTAATCAGCTTTGAAGCAGCCTCGATTAAAGGGACGACGGAGCGTCTTTAGGGTGCCATGCAAGTGAAACAAGCGTTTCCGAGAGTAACCTTTTCATTCCATTCCATAAATTCCATACCGGTCTGTTCGGTCACTGTTTGGGCAGCTTTGTTTTGCGTCTAGAGGGTTCGAACGCCCAACCCTAATGGTCTAATCCAAAAGCAAATGCGTCACAAATCTCAAGCCGTTTTACGGCGTCTCCAGCACAATGCCCTCTTATTCTTTGCCTGCTGGCCATGAATGAAGTCATGTTGTGACTGGGCAAAGCTTCTTCCAAGACGTCCTACTTGAATCTGAATGTGGGTCTTTTAACCTGCACCCACAGAGAAACACAATGATGCACTAAACTTCTCTTTGTTTTAAGTCCAGGGAAATGAAAACGGAAAATGAAAACACTTAGCGTTTTGTTTACGTTAATGTACCTAAATAAAAGACGACATAAGCTTTCTCACGATAACCAGAGGGAACGTTAGCCCCTCCGAATGGTCGTTTTAAGCTGAGATCTGAATGCTGGTTCTGCTGTAAATGCTAAACGTTAGAGTGCCAGAGTTTGGGAGCCATAATGCTTCCAGCAATGATGAGGGTAATGAAACATGGCTCTGTCTAATCTAACGCACGCTAGCGTTTGGAAGCTTTGTTTGTTTTGTAGTAACCGGTCTGAATCCCGGCTCTCCCGAGGTCCACGTGATTAGTTACTGATGGGTAAAGTCCAGGTTTAGGTTTCCTGGCATGAGTCCGAGTTTGTACGCTCTCCAGATTCCAGATGGTTCTCCGCCCTGCCGGAGGCTATCAAGTCTGGGGTTGCTTCTGTCCTGTCATTTGACATGGCTGCCCTCACAGATGCAAACAAAAGGGGCATCGGAACGCTACATGTGCTGGGGGCGGAGCTTCATTGCCTTCATGTGTTCGTGGGGATTTCTCGGAGGATTCTACGTTCGCCCTCAAAGGCTGCTTTGGTTTTTGCACACTTCTGCAATGCACGCCTAAAGAAAGCCAGCCAACGAAAGGCCGTAAAGGATGGTGATGGCAACGTGTACGCTATTTAGCACAGGCCCTTTTATTTAGAGGAACTCTCCGATCTCAAGTGGCCCATCAGGAGGAGATTGGCCGAGCCTGGGTTTTGAACTCTGATTTGGTTAACGAAACCTTTTTTTTTTTTTTTTTTGGTAGTTTTTCAGTCTTAACCACTGAGCCGCCAACTTCGTCTGATTCACTTATGATGTTTGATATTTGAGAGCTTTCACTGTTGACAAAAACTCTCTGACCAATCAGTGTCGCTCCTGCAGCTCCTGTATTTTCAGTCTGACTCTCCACTGGCAGCCTTTCATACTCTGGGAGAAAACGGAGTAAAAGCATGATGCTTTACCCTCTGCTGTTCCCTCTCATAACCCCTCATAGCCTTATTTACTCATATAATGTTTAGGTTTGGGATTGTGTCATTGAAAACAATAGTAATATTATTCATAATTAACGTTATACTCGCGTAAGAGTGTGAACTCTTAAACGCGTAACCTTCTAAATAAAATGTTCACGCTTAAAAAGACGCACGGTGCAACGCTGTGGTTAAAAATCAAAGCTTATCGATTATTGGTTTTTGCAATTTTATGTGAGCAGCATCGCCTGAAGAAGACATTTTGTTCGTCTTATCCTTTTTTCTGCTTTGAAAATTTAATCCAGGCAGCGAAAATCCCCCAAAAATCACAGTTTCGAATGGAATAGAAACATTGCGATTTGGATGATGAGTATCTTGAGCGTGATGTTATGCTTCAGTTGTTCTTTGTTGTTGTACCTCTTAAGCGTTGACGTTTAGGGTTGCCAGATTCCACGAACAAATCCCCACCTGGCCTATGTAAATAAGCCCTAAAGAAACAAAACCTCTAGGAGTAAGTGGACCTGGCAACCATGTCTTTGATTGGGACGAAATGGGAAAAAAATGACATTTTAAAATCCTATTATGGGGCAGAATTAAAAATATCACTTGTTACCTTTCCAGATAAATCACGAGTGGACCGTAACACATCAATAATTCAATAACCTTTGCAGGAATGTGTCGTATACGTTTATTGCCTTTTGAATGTCATTTGATTGTCTGTGCTCAAACCTTCAGCACAGGAAGTGCTTACTGAGTGAAAATGAGCCGTTTTATGTAATAAACTACAAACTGGCTCTCCTCTAGAGGCTTTCCAAAAGTTTAGACTCTCTGCCAGTCAGACCACGCCGTTATCTTGATGCAGACGTTGCGTTAAAAGCGCTGGCTCTTATTTATTTTATTTATTTATTTTTTTAAACGTTCTGCCGCTTTCACACTGTGTGGGTGTTTTTTAAAAGAGTCGCTTTGTGACCGTTCCCGAGCGTCACAGCCTGACAGATGAGCATTTATTTATCTGCCAGTCATGTTTGAGTTCGGGCCAAACAAGCCGTATTTGATCTTCTCAGCAAGTCTGAACATGTGGGGTAACTAATAGTTACCCTTCCCGGAGAGCGACCTTTTCTAAATCGGTGTTTAATCTTATGTTTTGCCCTCCCTGCAGGATTTAGGGTTGTTACATAAGAGTCAAACCAAGGGTTCACAAGGTTAATTCACCTTCTGAATTGATTTCGCGGCAATCGTTCCTGCGTAACGAAAACCGGGTTCGATTAAAGTACCGCCGGTCTCATGGGTCTGTTTGTGACAGGACGAGTGTCCGGTTGACCCTGTAACAAAGACGTGCTTGTTAGAGACTGTAAGCTGTTGTGCCGCTGAAAAGAGCTTTGTCAGAGGGTTCTGTTGTCACTTTCAGAGCCTTGGCACTCTCCGGGGCAAAGTCTGAGAAATCCGGTTATGTAATGTCCTGTAGTTGGCCATTACAGGAAGGAACACACTTGTTTGTTAGGGTCTAATAAGAGATGGAACTGAATCGCTCCCTTATGTGGAATTGGACCGAGAGCACTGGTTGAGTTTTTGGTGCTTAAAAAAAGGTGAATATTCCATAATAGGAACTTAATGCCGCCACTGGTTTATGCCCAGTGGAAAGGTTTTAAAAAGCTTGTCACATGCTCTGTTAAAGGCACACGTTTCGTTTTTACTACTCAAATTTATTTCTATAGCGCTTTTTTATAACGGAGCGTCGTCTCAAAGCAGCTTTAGAATCTCATATGATCTTAAAAGGCCAATCCCAGATCGAGCGAGCCTAGGGCGACAGTGGCAAGGAAAATCCCTGAATATAGAAGGAAGAAACCTTGGGAGGAATCAAGACTCAAAGGGACCCGACCTCCGTGGGTGGCCCAGATGTTAAATTGTAATAATTAAGTTGTAGTAATGGTAAAATCCAGTAAATGATACCATTTCAATCCATAATAACATTTGAATTGGTATTTAAATTTGGGATAACGAGTCCTCGGCGGAAAGTTATTGCAGGCCCATTTTTTTTGCAGAGTAGAATGATTAAGAAGCAGCGTTTGAAAGAAGCACAATCATGTACAGCGCAAAAGTCTTAGGCCACCATGAGATTTGTTCTTTTAGCAATGGGACAATGAGCGTGTATCGTTTTCTCAGTTTTGAGGCCATGGATGAAATTTGGAGGATCCAAAGCTGCTCCCCTGATTAGTAACACCCCCCCCCCTTCCCCCATCCTCTTAAAAATGTTTCTCAACCACCATCTATCAAATGGACTAAAAGTCTCACCCCATGCTCCTTGGGGAAATCAAACCACACTCTTCTAAATTATACGGCCATTCAAGTGCTGCGTTGGCAATAAAGCCTACATTTCTTCTTTGGGGTAAGCAGCACTGTTTTAGCGAGGTGTGATTCCCACAATATAAACAGCCTAACCAGCACCTCTTTTCTAGCGTTGCACGTAGCATTGGAGGTTTGTGTTTCATGCACAGACAGGTTTGCAGTTTATTTTTGTGTTATTGTATTTATTTATTTTGAATTTTGGCCGAATTTAATTTAATTCACTTCTTCAATCGGGAGCTGTTGTTCTTTTGCTTTCCATGACCACATCGCCTTGAGTCTTTCAGTCTGCCTATTGTATGAGGAACCTGCTGGAACCGTAAAAGCTGGACGTGTCTAGGTGTAGATAGAAATGGTGATGATCCTGGGTGTGGCCTGCTTTTAGCTGTTCTTTGTTGCGGTAGGTATGTGAGGGCAGAACATTTATTTTCCGTGTTATCCCAAGAGCTGTATGCACTTCTCTGTTTTATTGATTTTAAAGGGAAATTGGAAGCTGAAATGAAGCCAGACTTTGCTTTCATTTTATTTTGTTTTATTGTTTGGTTGTCGTTTCGGTCCAGTAAAGTATCTCTAGCCAGATCCGTCATACCTCTGGGTGTTGTGCTTTTCTGGAAACCCTTTAAAGATGCCATAGTGACCCTGATCGGAAAGGATCTTGGGTTTTGTGAACTGCTCTTTTTTTTGACACCCCCCTCTGCTCTCTTAAGATCTGAGTCAAGACTGCACATTTAAAAACCAATATGTGAAGTCGTGCGTTTCCACAGCGTTAGGACTCGCACGTTTCTCCCGCACGCATCTGTTCATCTCACACCAGCGGATCCTTGGCCAGACCTGTTTTGGCGAAAGCGACTTCTGCTCTAAATGAAATTCTTCCACGCCCTGTTTCTAGAGCAAAAGGGTTGGTCCGAGTTCGGAGGTTCTTCACTTCCTTCTCTCAGGTTTCGTTTCCGTGCGAGGACAGGCGCTGAAGAATATTCGCAGCACTGTCGCTCGAGCGTGTGGGGTGTGTCCAGGTTTAATTAGAGCGCAGGAAGAAAGTCTTGCGTCAAGACGCAGCGACCACAACAAGCGCAGTGTTGCAACAAGCTCGTACACTCAGTGCTATTTTAATTGGTTTATCTTCTAAATAATCATCTGTTTGGTGCAATTTATTAGGGACGACCCCCTTACTTGGATTGCACAACACCTTCCAAATCAGTATTGCACTGCTCACGGACACGAGGGGCTATTTCAAAATGAATTTGAAGCCATTCAGAAAGAAGACTTTATTTTATTAAACAAGATCATCAGAAACCCAAATGAAAAGAGGAAAAAGTTGTTTGATTACGCAAAGAGATGCAAAACTCAATTATGGTGATTAAGCAATAAGTGATATAGTCATGGGGGCAAACAGGAGCATGTCTAACTGGACCGGAGTGCCCCCCCATGGACTGTTCAGTAGGGTGCGTGTGGTCACCCAAGAGTGCCAAAACACACTGGCAGGATCAGATTATCCAGCCGTCCTTATGGGGTCGGATTCGTATTTATTTTGAATACAAATAACCATTGTTGTGTTCGGTGAGCATTTACATGCGCTTAATTAATTAATCATATTTGGGCAATAATTCGAATTTCTGTGTAGCAACCAGCCGCGAATCTCACAGAAAGATGCGAGAGTTTTTAAATTTTAAATATGAAACGATCATTAAAAAAAAAAAAAAAATCCACGTTCTTTGCCAGACCTTTATCGTTTACTTTTAGGGTTGCCAGATTCCACGGAAGCAGAACCTCTTGGAATAAGTGGACTTGGCAACCATGTTTTTGTCTCCCCCAACCAATCTGGTTTCTGGCCTGGAGGATGCTGTATTCGTGAGCACCTGAATAATCGGATAAATGCAGATATCGGATTATTAAGTGCGTTTATATGCTTTACATTTGAAAAGCTCTGTTCTGTTCTGAATCCGTCTGTGATGTCGAGCTAGCTTTGAAGATCTGGGAGTTGTCAGAGGTTGTACATCCTGCCGTAAATCCGTTCGAACCTGACACAATGGGGATTATCCATTGGCCGTTGATCTTAACCTCGTCTGCGTGTCTGATCAGGCTTCGGGTTTGGCTCCTGCTTATTTGTTGATCTCTTAAAAAAAAAAAAAAAAAAAAAAAGCTTCCGTCAGCACTCCTTGTGATTGATCTGATGGGTTCTCCGGAGCCCGAGGGATCCAAAAAGCTTTTTTATTATAAGAAGGACATACAGTAGCATACTCCGTGACTTGTTATGCGTGGGTCTTTAATGCGTTCCAGCACTAGTCAAGCCCATCTGCCGGAGAACATTAACAGGCACTCAGCAGAAGCTCTTAATACCTTTGTTTACCTCGGGACGGTCTGATGGGGTGCATCCTGCTCATTCAGAAACAGCACCGGCGCATCTTAAGCCACGACTCTCAGTTCACCGTCAGTTTTTTTTTTTTTGCCATTTCAATTGAAGGAGTCATGCAATTTCATGAGCTGCATGTTGTTGCATCCGAAACCGTTCCGCTGCAGTTTTTCTGTGTTACCTCTAGGAATTTCTTCTAACTAGGAACAAACGGGAGGAATTGCAATATTCTAAAGGCAAAATGGCGCCGGCTAAT
>JAUZST010006712.1:0-39990 GCA_034779995.1 Parotocinclus haroldoi
TATAATCATATATGTTTAAAATCATTACGTGGCACAGCTAAAGTCACTCACTCCCTCCTATCTCTCTCTCACAAACACATAAATGGGATTCAAAGCTGTCCTTATATGACAGGTACAATGTATTTCCTGTTGTTTTTACAATATAAGCAGATATTCCACCCAGCAGAGTGCATGTAATTCTCGTGCGTGGTGAAACATGCTCATCATCATCGTTTTGATGCTTATAAGGAATGCAACCCCTGCCAAACACTGTTCAGCATTCAGTGTACTTATGCTGACACTGCATGTGTTTAATAAAACTGCTGTACTACTACAGTTAATGTATGTGACAAGATAATACATATACTACTAGGTTTATCAACTTAATAATGAGGATAATAACCTTATAGGAGCACTGATGGATAGACATTGTTCGTATGAATGTTATGCAGTGCACACTGGTATATCCATCTCCTCTAAAAACCATAACATCCCTTTCCTTACCTCTGTAACACTTTAAAAGGGAAAGAAAATTCCATTTGAACCCTGTTATGGAACAAAAATGGCTAGCAAAAGTTTAAATAGTGGGAGCCTATTTCTGTTATTTCTAGTAGGAAATAATATTTCTATAATTTCTAACTCTTACCTGACATCAGATTAAACTGGACAGGGCTTTTCCTCTCTTCCAGGCACCTGTCACGTATATAATTTTTAGTACTATAGAGGTTACTGAATTAAACCTAAATAAACTAAACTAAGTAAATGCCCTCACAGCAGGTTTCTTTTAAGGTTAGATGCTAACATACAAAATAAATAATCATCAGCTCAAAAGAAAGCGCTGAATAAAAGCTTTTGGTTATGCACAGATAAGAGGCAGGTAAAGTTTGAAGGAAAAAGGAAGAAGTTATTTAGGACGCCTACGTCTGCAAGCCTGCGTCTGCTACCCTACATCAATATGCGGGAAGTGCTGAATTAGGAAAACATTTTGTTTAACCCCCTATTATCATGGTCAGGGGTATGAAAGAGGACAGCGTTCATGTTGCAAGTGCAGCTCAAGGTTCTAACGTTGGTTCCTTAATGCTCTTATCTCTGAACCCTGGAAGCTGCATTTGATTGAGGTCTCTCAAAATTGGATCTGTTACTGAGCATTAGTGCTAGTGTGGATAATGGGTTATAGGGTTAAAATAAATAGAACGGATAGATAGGGGTGTTTGACTGTTTGGTATTCGTGTGCATACAATCATTTCTCTCTCCTCTTTTATAAATTCTTCAGCGTGCTGTTTTTTTGTTTGAGCTCAGCACCATTGTTTCTGTGCTCTTGCCTGAGCTAATCTAAGAACAATCCTTCTATTGTTTATAGTTGCAGATGAAAATTGAAATGTTGAGACTTAAAATATAGACTACAGTTCTTGTTGCCCAAATCTACTTATTAATGCAAGCTTTGGAGTTTGGGTGTGGGTTAGAGACAGATTTTCAAAACTTACCTCTGGTTACAGAGCTGGCAGGCGAAGCAGTCCAGGTGATAGACATTCTCTTTGGCCCTCATGACCATCTCAAAGGCTGGGATTAGCTTACTGCAAGCTGCGCAGTTTCCTGTCACGCCAAACAGCCTGCCAAAACACAACAGGTCAACTCTTTGATAAGAAATGATCAATTCAGCACTAATTTATGTACTTCTTAACATCATTCTAGCATTGGTCACTACATCCTTGAAAAGACAGAGGTTACAAAACACTCATACATACTCAAAGAGGCAATTTACAAAGACCAAAAAACTTAACTTTGTATCTTTGAAATTTGCCAGGAAACCGGAGAACCCAGAGAAAAGCCAAGAGGATGTATAATATGTAGAATATGAAAATTCCACATAGATAGAATACACGGTCTGGACCACAGTGGGCATCTCTGGTGCTGTGAGGCAACAGTACTAACCACTTGTGCTACCGTGCTCTTCCCAACGATGTAATTCCCACAGCTACTCACTGCCATTCAGTTTGATGGTTTAAACAATTATGATTATAAGGTTGACTTAGAAGTTGCCCCGAAGGCATGAGCGACAGGTCAAGTGCACTGGAAATATCATGGAAACGAGCAGTATCGTGCACATGGGCTACGCAACGTTAGCTCATCGGAGGCTGATCGGTTTACACTGTTTACTAAAAACATGGAATATTCCAGCGGTTGTTTCCAGCATGTTATGGAGGTAGGATTTATTAGGGATTCATGGTTGTGACTCTGCTGCGATTCAGGCTGAGCAAAAAGGGGAAGAAAAAGAGAGAGGGATCTGATAATAAAATCATATAACAAAATAACCTATTAGGCAGGATTCTCCAGGCGCTTTTAGCCATCGTTGTTAAAATGATAAAACTGCATGCCACTCTCCCAGTTTGTAAGAGATCGCAATCTGATAAATGATCTCCAGGCCTAGGATATGTAGGGTTGTTTATTAACCTTCAGAAAGCATGTTCCCCACAGGCAAGAAAAGGAGCAGATAGAACAGGCCTTATGAATAACTATAGAATTAAGAGCTACTGTCAACACACCTTGAGACAACAAAGGCTATCTTCTGTCGAAGTCAAGCTCAATAGGCGCGTGCAAACGAGGCTTTCCGTTGGTTCAGTGCCAATATAATTAAAAGAATTATGCGTTTTCTATCTGAGCTGTCTGAATATAGATACGCTCGTGTATCTCTTGTCCTCCACTCTTTTCTGTGCAAATGCCAGCAAGGCTCAGCATGAAAGAGATAAAATGATGCTTTTTTTACCTTTACCAAAGCTTGTAATTGATCTAAAGCGACTATATATGGATATAAAGATAGGCAGCAGATTTATACTGTGATAAATTGCCTCATCTGACAGCCACTGAACAGAGAAAGATGTACTTCCTTATGATCTTGATGAAAAAAATGGAAAAGAAGAGACATGCATATAATGCATGATACTTCATAAAAAAAATGTGTGGTCTGATTTGTTTAAGGCAGAAAAACGTTTTTGGTTTCACTCAATGAAAGACAGACAATGTCCATGTGAAAAGTGAAGCCTCAAGATTTAATGTTGTCAGGTTGAATCAGAACAGCACAGCATTTTACCACTTTTGCAATCTGTCCGCTTCAACTTCCCATCTTTTGCAAATTTAAAGCGGCCCATGACTTTAAATAGATGTCACGCTATTTTCATTTCAGCAAGTGGGTGCAAAGCTGTGGGCTTTACAAATACACAAAGCTTTGCATGTCCCCCTGAGTGAGGAATAAACCTGCCTTTATCTACCTGCGGTCTTTCAGCTTCACCCCAAAAATGTGGCGGAGGATTATTCAATGGAAAGCAACAGCTGGAGTGCTATTTGAATGCTCTGGAATAACCCAGATTTCTGCATTTCATGCATACAACAAAACATAAAAGCTCAAAGACTAGTACGAGAATTCAGTGGTTGCAAAAGACACACTTATTTAAGTATAGGATTCTATATATGGCAGCAGAAATGAGATGAGATTGGAGGTGTCAGGTATAGAGTTACCCTGTCCATTGAAGAGACACAAAATACAAAAGTACATTTTTAAAAATTTAGTTTTTAATAGTGTGTGTTTTTTAATCTCCACCCCCAATTATTGTAAAAAAAAAACAGGTTGTAAGAAATCCATCTTTTTTTTGGTTCACCTATTTTACACTAGAAAATAAGAAAAACCCTACCATTACTACTTAAATGAAGCGTTTTTAACGCAGTTTTAAGCCCTCACACAGTGAGGAATAATGTAACTAAAGCAAGAAATATCAAAATCCCCAAACATCGTTGCTGGACAATAGCAGAAAAAGATTCGTCTGGGGATTACCAAGTCAAAACTACCATCAGATGCCACCACTATTTTTTCCAACAGATTATTTGAAAGTCCTGCTAGGGAAAATTGGAGGTTCCTAAATCCAAATCACAAAAATGGTTTACCTTTACACAAAAACAACACTCTGTTATCCCCTGATCCAAAAACCACAGAAAACAGAAAGTACCTGTAGGACTTATAGCAGGAATGTTCTCAAATTTCCTGCCTTGTACGTTATAGGTAAAGACTAAGTTCTGTATTATTGTCAAATTGAGGTTGTACAATGGCTCTGAGGTTGTCCAAACCTACATCATGTTTTAAGGGACCACTGTTCACCTACCATGGAAGCGGGTTAAATGCCTAGAAAATGTAGTCGCTCAAAAACAGTAATACTATCCCTGTATCTGCCAACGGCCCATTAGACATTCACTGAAACACCTATATCTTAAAATACACCTCTGTGTAAAATGATATGATACAATGTCTGTCTATTATGTGTGGAAAATTTCCCATAAAGGTCAGAAGCTCATTAGAAGCACAAAAGGATCTTGACAGGCTGACCAAGTGCTACTAAACATGTCAAAGATCTGTTCACTCTGGACAGGGCACTAGTGCTTCACCAGTTCCTTTAACACATCATCTAGGCCTCAACTTGTAATTTCAGCTTAAGGCTCTGACCCAAGCCTTTGGGAATTGCTGATTCCAGCAACCTGTTGTTATCACCAAGCCACAGGACCTGCCTGAGGCTTTAGTGTTGATCAAACTTGCAGAATATTGGAGGGTACACAATGTACATGGCAAATAAATCTATATTAGATCAAATAAAATTTCCTGCCATGGCTTAAGAACCAGTGAGTAGAACATTCTTCCTCAAATCTTGTTCAAACATAAAGTACTTTTGCTTATTGATTTAGCTTAAGATATTAAGATATAATCCTTCTGAGCTCAATAAAGTAAATTTCACATATTTTTCACTCTGCACTCGCTGTCCACTTTATTAGAGACATTCACCTTATCGCTCCATCTTATATATGGTGAGTCAGAGAGTTGCACAGTTTGTTTAAGTAATCCTCTAACCCTTCATCAGTACTCACGGAGAATGCTATAAACGGGAAGACGGTGGCTGGGAATTTTGGTTGGTCGACTATTTTCTACGCTGTTTAAAAACTCCTCCAGCACTGCTGTGTTTGATCCACTTATAACCAGCACATCACACATTATCACATCATCACCACATCAGTGCCAGTGCAGTGCTGAGAGTGATCCACCACCTTAATAGTACCTGATCTGTGGGGGTCCTGGACATTAGAGAATGGAGTAAAGGGGGCTAACAAAATATTTAGAGAAACAGGTGGATTACAGTCTGTAAAAAAGGACAATGAAACAAGTTGAAATATATGGTAACTGAAATAGGTAAAAATGACAATATGTGTATGATAATAAGGTGTACCTAATAAAATGACCAGTGAGTGTATATTGGATTACATAGGGCATATAGAGCATAAGGCTTATATTGCTATGCCAAAAAGATTAAATATGCCCTAATGCCAACATTTTAGGAACAGTGTCATTTCAGGCATTTGGGAGCAATAGAGTTGTACAGACAGTGAAAGCGCAACGAATACTGACATCCACTGAAAAAGATCTAGACCATGCATTAGAGAAAGAATGCACGAGGCGATAGATAGACCTGCCACATGTCTTTCCTTGCTCTACCAGTTTGATGCCACAGATGCCAGTGGCTCTCTGGAGAGGTGGCAAATTAAGTCTGCTTGGTTAGTAATGGATTTAAAGGGCACATGTTCCCCAACTGTGCTTTTGAAGAAGTACAAACAGACCTCTACAATCTCTGATGTTCAACTGGATCATATGAATATACCCCGTTCACATCTGTATCATCCAGACTAGGGATATCAGCTTCATGAATGGTTATGTACTGAGCCTGGAACCTGGTATGAAGGCTGTTATTCAGGAAATTACATTCTCTCTGAGTCAAAGTGCGACAAAATACCATGTATATTTAAAGGCTGAAGAGGCAACACAAAATTAAAATTAAAATTCATGGCAGTGGAGATTTCAGATTTGAAAGAGAATGCAGCACCTTATTGAAGACGCAAGGTGCACAGCAGCACTTCATGGCTGAATGGTAGCTATTTGATGAGAGAAAAACAGACACCAATTAAATTATTCCACAAGGCCTTAGCCCAGTGGGTGCACATGTGAAATCCAGGCACTCAGCTAGCCAGTAATCATTAGACAGCGCCCATTTGGAAAATGCACAAGCATGAAAAGTCTGCTCATCATGCTCACCAAGTTGCACACCATGTTATTTACTCACAGTCAAACTTTATTATCATCCGAATTTATGTGACTTACAAAAAAGTACTAAAGGAAAAGCTTGGGCCATGAACGGATCCAAAAGGTGTATTATGACTCAAGGAAACTGCCTTTTTCAGCCCTCTGATTGTCTGCTTGGATATTCTCTAAACATCAAGGCCAACAAATTAAGCACTTTCAGGGTTTAATTATTAATATCGTTAATATTTTTTTCTTTAAAGAGAAGAAGAAAAGGCGATAACACCACCACCTCCAGAGCCGTTTGAAATTCTGACAGCGGCTCCCTCTCAGCTTCCTCCCCTTCCCCTCTGCCACCCCCACCACTTCAATTGCTCTGGCCTCGGCGTGCATTCATCAGCTGCCGAATTAGAATTTGTTTCCTCACAAACCATTGATCATCGGCCTATTACCAGGCAAATGACAGTTAATTACCCACTACATTAACCACCGGGACCCGGGGACCAGCTCTGCGTGCCATCAGTCAACATGATGAATGTGGCAAGTTCAGTAATGCACGGCCATTGCCTCATCTGCCTGCCACGCTGAGAGCAACCCCTGGATCTCACTTCCTGGCACCCAGGGAAAATCTATGGCAATCTGCATAATTACAGGCTCAGGGTTAATAACAGACAAATGATTTGTTGCGTCTAAAGCAGCAGGCACCCTGCGCCAGGATGCGGCAGCAGCGTAAGCTTTTAAACGCCTGTGTTTAGCGGGGGAAGAGAGTTGGAGGATCGAAAAGAGCCAGAGCAGGTGAAGGAATGGTAGAGAGTGGACAGTGCTGGCAGATGCAATCAGACGTGTGTTTAGTGCGATTCACGCCCTCCTGAACAACTCTTGGGGCTGAGTTATTTCAATTAGGGCAGCCGCGCTCTGGGAACGGGACACTGGATGAGATTTTGCTCCTCGAGTGCCCTGCTTTGCCTGGATGCGGGCTAGATCAGTTCTAATCGGCACCTGGACTCTGATGTCCTAATGATGAATTATGCACCTCTCTGTCTTCCTGTTGCTGCTGCAGGACGGACGGAGCAGCTTTCCAACCAACTGTCAGTCGGATCTGAGCTAATCAGCAGAAAGACTTCACACCTCTCAGGCTCTTTAGCGTCTCGTGACTAACTCACTGATTAGGCTTCACACCCTCTTCCTTTTTGTCCTCAGCTACGTCTCTCCTGGACATCAGCACACAACTCAGTAGGCCTAGCACGAGATTTAATCCAGGGAAACTGGCTTGCTAAAGAGGGTAATTGTTTCCTGACAGCAAAGGTTACCAGTTCTGGTTGCCTCTACAAGATAATTAATTGTAAACAGTTTTGTAAGGAGACAACACATTTAGAAAATGACTACATTATGAGTGAGATAGCATACATGAACAAATATCAGATAAGACAGTGGCTTAAATTGCCTGTAGAGGAATAAGCAAAGGCAAACATTTGCATCTGAGCGAATGAGGACTGAATGGAGAAAATTCACTGAACAGGCTTCCATTCGAATGCAGTGAAACAAAGAAAAATAATTACTCCCCTAGCTAAATAAAACCATCCTGAAAGCTTGGAAAGGCCTTTCAGCATGGAAATTTGGCAGTAGAGTGTGGGGAAAGGGAGGGTATTTTGAAGAGGTTGTAATGAAAGTTTTCAACCCCCGCAGGGCCCAGATGTGCACTTCGATAGTGCCAACCCACCTGCAGTCTCAAGCTGAGCACCAGGGTGTGCCACACTAGGCCTGCAATTATCTGCACCAAACATGCATGGTCCCACGAGTCAGTGCTCTTCACAGCTAATTACGCTAATCTCGACTGGAGGGGACCATCCAAAAACATAATGCGTCCAGTCGACTGATCTCGAAAGCATTTAGCGTGAATGGAAATACCAACGATGTGATCTTTAGCTGCTGGAAACAACACGACAAGAGAAGCTGAACGCTGGACTGGATGTTCATGACATCCGTACGTCAGTATGCAGACATATTCTGCGGCATACTGAGACTATGCCATTACTCTATGCGATAAATATACAAACATAAGCCTTATTGTACACATGAGGAAATGTTCTGACAAACCCCTCATAAGTGGAAAGATTTGTAGACCGTGGAGTTGAATATTTACCATACACACACACACACACACACACACATATATATATATATATACACACACACACATATATATATATATATACTGATATACTGCTACAAAAAATTTGGGGATACTTCAAAATGAAATCCCATATATTTGGTCATAAAAGTTTCTACTTTAAATATTCTTCAAATCCTCCAATTAACCTACAGTTGGACAAAAACTATAAAAGAAACAAGGCTTATGTGATCCTCATGTAAAGCTTATGTAATTCTTGACAATTAAGTAATGTATTAAAAAACAAAAACAGAGCGGTCGGTCCATTGGCACTGCTGCTCAGCTCAGCAACTGCAGTAGAGTATGGTACTGTGGATCTTGCCTGGTGAAAATGTCCAATTCAAAATTCAAAATGTGTTTTTTGTTGATTCCCATGGTAAATGAGAAACATCACAAACTGAACCATCATAAACCAAGGAGCATCTGTATTATGTACAGGCGTACACAAAAAATGTCCAAAAGTACATGTTTTGTTGATTTACTACATGATTCTGAAATATTATGCAAAAAGATCCTGGATTCAATCTCAGATGATACGGAGTCTGACTTCTCTGTGTCCATGTGAGTTTACGCCGGGTGTTCACGGATGTGTGTACGAGTGTGTGCCCTATGATAGAACGGCACCCTGTGTAGGGTTCCCTTCGTTGTTCCCTGAGCCTCCGGCTAGGTACCAGCTTTCCACGACCCTTATCAGCATTAAGAGCATAGGAATTATGAATGAATTCAAAAATGAATGAATTCATGTTAATGTATTTAGTTTATTTCCTGAAATGAAGATGTCTTAACAGTTAATATTTAATAACATTTATTTGTAAAGAAATTATAAAGGCCAGAACTTGTTTTACTAGACATAAGTAGGATTGAAATGAAAGTGGGGACGTGTTCAGTAATAAAATGGGGCACCAGGGCTGGTCACTGTTTAGGTAAGTCCATCGGCCACTGCCACTTATGCCGGAGTGATGCCCAACCCAGCTAGAAAGCACTGTTTGGACTTGAATCTGGGTCATCACAATGTTGGGTTATAGAATTTCTGCTGTGCCTCCAAAGTGCTATGTAACAGGTTTTTGGTTAGTTTACATTTCACACTCTTACTTGAAGATTTGAGTTTGACTTGAGTTTTAATTCTAAAAAAATCTCATAATATTGTGGAGATGTAAATAAAGGTCAATCTAAAAGTTTTTGCTGATTTTTGTTGTAGTGATATCACTTCTTGTTTCTGCATGATATTACAATTTCAACGTCTTCATGGATGTTGGATCGCTAGCTTGCACGATTTGTTGATTCGCATTTACCGTTTCTGATTTTAATCTTACACAGAGTGGCTTAAAACTAGCGCAATGTTGCAAGGTACAATTTAGGATGAAGGGCCTTGCTGAAGTACCTTAATAGTGACAGCTTGGCAGAGCTGAGACTTAAACCCTTAAGTTTCAGTTCATCAGTCCAGTGCCTTAACCTTCTGACATTTGGTAACACACGTTCTTAAAGCCACTGACAACCCCAAATAAAAAAGAGAAAGACTGGTAAAATAAATAAACCCCTGGGGTGGAACATGATAAAACATTATTTAAGTAATTTATCAAAATGTTAACTCCAGAATGCTTTTAATGTTCTTACTGAAAGGTTGTTGAGATGAGATGCTCACGGTAAAAATATAAGAAGGTGCTTTCCTGTTTTCAACATATGTGCTAAAACAATAATCCATCGAGTAATGCCAACAGCGTCCATCCATCAAGCACAAAAAACATCCATCCATCAAGTACAGAACATCTATTCATTCACCTATTGAAAAGAATTAATTACAACCTATCAACAGCTACAAAAAAGTAAACAATACCATCCTATCCTTGAACCACTGACTGAAAAACTGATCCTGAAATCACAAGGCAATTTAGAGCTAAAAAAAAAAAAAAAACCAGGATGCCGTATTCCTGCTTCTATCTCAAATTCGGCTGATGGAGAATACATGTGCCCATTCTGACCCCTCTGCATTTCCAGATGACATGTGAAAAGCTTGATTTAATTACAGGAAGTCAGGAACACGCACATTTGTAAGAACTGGCATTATTGCCTAAGTGCTGAACATGGGAAGTGAATTGTAGCACCGAGAGGTTAATGGTGTTCAAGCATTTTTCCAAGCACAACACAGCAATTATGAGGCCACTTACATGGCAAAGCAGAGGAGTAACAAAAGCTGTATTTCTTTGTGTTGGGTATTTTATTTTCTATTTTCTGATTTGCTAAAGGGAGGCTTACATTGTAAAAAGGGAGGCTTACATAGTAAAAAGGAAAAAGTAAAAAAGGTCACAGATGAATCCATGTCACAATATATATGACTCATGATGAAGCAAACCATATTGTGTACTTACATACAGTATATAGATATATATATTTTAATGGAAGTCCTCCCTACTGTTTTTCCTTCAACAGCCATTGTTCTTTCCAAAAGGACTTTCTACTAGATTTTGGAATATGACTGTGAGGTTGGTTTCTGATGTTGGACAATAAGCCCCGGCTCACGTTTGGCCTTCCAGTGCATTTTTCTGCTGACTGCTGGAGTTGAAGTCAAGGTTCAAAGTCAGCCAAGTTCAAAATCAAAGTTGGCAAACCAATTCAGCAGGGGAGAAAGATAATGAACTGTCTTACTGTAATCAGAAAACTATAAATATGCCATAATGAGTCACGGGGGTATTTAGTACGACCCAAAAATGACCCAAATAACTATGTATATAATAAATAACACTGTTAGAGAAGCAGTGACACCTGTGTAATATGTTGCAACACCAATATCATGTGGCATTCACATGATTGTCTGTGTCTTTCGGGAGGGCAGGCCAGATAGAGGATCGTTCCCCAGGGCTGCTACAGCAACTGCAGCTATGTGCTATGATGGACAGATGAAATGGGCTTGAACCTGGGACAAAATCATGTTGCCTATTCCTACTTTTGATCTGATGTGTTCGGCAAGTGCCCAGCGGTTTCCTTGGAAAACTGAATCCCACAAGCATTGCTTTCTCATATAGCTTACTATACCTACCTGGTTGATTTCCCTGACTTTTTAAAAATCATTTAAAAAAAATCTAATACAGATTTTTAATTAGATGACATTCCAAATGGCTTTCTGCATTCAGCTTGAGGGAAGTACTGTAGGCACAGTGATTGAAATGTTTAATCACTGCTAAAATGCAGATGGGGGATTCTTTTTTAGTGAAAAAATTCGTGCTGATGGTTAAAATTAAAATTCACCTTCAGTTCTTCAGACTAAAAGTAATTAGTTGAATAAAGATAAAGCCAAATGAACTCAAGATCAATATGCTTTCCCCTCTCGCTCTCGTTCGAGAATCAAATTAATTATCCGCACCCTCTATCAGTATCAAAAGCCTGCGCCGCTTTGTGCCAGGGACATATGGGTATCAGAGTAATGCGTTACCAAGTGCAGAGGCTCTACTTCCCTGGGTGTGATGTCTCTTAATTATTCCAATGTGTGGCAGGGAGGAAAGAATCAGGGCAAATGATCTCGCTACCCATGCCTAACAATAGAGGAGTCTCTAATGAATGGAGCAAGAGCAGCCAATTATTTTAATGAGTGCACACAAAAGCCTTAGGTCTGATCAAATCCAAATATCTGGCGCTGTTAACGTGCAAGCACGAGCGCTGCTGCAGTGAGTTTGACAGAAAAAGATTGAACTGTTTCATTACAGGCTCGAATTTCGTTCACTTTCTGAAAGGGAAATATAATTACGCTTACTAACACTATAAACTATTACAAGATGTAGCAGGAAAATCATATGCAAAGCTAAACTAATGCATCCCTATGCTGGATTAAGGTCTAAGTGTGTGCACTTATTCAGATAAAGTGGTGATGATGGCATTTTACATGTGCTCTTAAGCTAGCCTCCAAAGCTTCTGTGCTGCTGTGTTTAGTGCGCTGGCCTGAGAAGAAATCACTAGGCCTGACACACACACCGACACACACCCGCCGTTGATTCCTTTTGATTACTTCTTTAGCATTTCAGAGAGATTAAAAGTGTATGGAAATGGCTGGGATTCAGTGCAATCAATGCTGCAGCACACTCACCCTCCATTGCCTCGGCCCAGTACACACATGCATGTGCACCCACTCCCATACACATGCACAGACAGCTGGATAAATCCCCTCAGAAAGGCATTTAATGAAGAGGCTGGATGTGATTTGAGGCCTGCATTGATTACTTACAGCTCTACAGTACAAGCTTCCCCCACATCTCCATCCTAGCCAACTCGCAGGTGAGCCAGGATTAAGTGAACACTCACGTTTTTTTTAATAGCTGGTTGTCCAATAGCAAAACTGGTAAACACTATGTACATATTGGTGAGTAATTCAAATTTTGTGAAGTCAATTTGTTTATTATAAATATCAAACTTACGAATGTACCGAAGAAATTAACCAGTACTGACACAGTTGTGTAATGGTTTTCAGTTATGTGAGCCACTGGTAAGTATTTCATTATTACAGACAAACATCGCCAACAGAGCTTGTGGTGTCTGCCGTTCCAGTATGTCATATACAATAGTTTTGTACCCAAACTTGCTATAAAAACCACTAATCTACAATATCGAATGAGCAGTGGAAGCACTACGTCCCATCGTATTTGTTTTGTTTATTAATAATTCATTTTTAATTATCTGGCTTGTGTGTTTGTTTATTAGTTTCATTTAATGTTCTTGGGCAATCTTGGAGTGACAGTTCACACTAATGTGGGAAATGTGGGAGGTAACCAACGAAATTTCAGGGTCAGTTTGGGAGATCTCAGAGATGTGAGGCAACTACACGCTATCCACATGTGCCACTCTGCCACCCCGATTAATGTAATGGCTGTTTATTTTAAACTGTGGTGTATAGTGTAAGAAGAAACCATGGTTGTACCTGCGATAAAAGAGACTCTGCTCATTAGGCAGGTGAAGCCCTACCCTCAGAAAATCACCTCTGCCACTACAATACGGGTATAACTGAAAGTAGGTGGCATTTGATTATACAGGAACCAGGTAGGAAATTTCTCATAGGAAATCATGGTAATAGCCTTCTGTTTTCTTAATTTATTTTGAAAATGAGATACATCCAGATAATGGTGTTTTAATATATTCAGTTTAAAGACAAGTCTAACAGTTAGCAGCTGTAATTAGGGTAAATTTGGACATTCAAATAATAGATTAAGCACCTAAAGTGGTTAGTAGTGCCATCTCACAGCTCTTTAGATGGGTCCAAATGGGTCTCTTTTAGACCCATTTGGATTCCCATCCTGGGCTCCACTATGTAGAGACAGCATATTCTCGCATATGTATGTGGTGATATGTATGTTCTTTTTGGTACTCTGGTAACTGGTAAAACCTTAAATTAGCCATACATTTAAGCCATAAATCCATAAATCTAAAACAATAAATGAAGTCCACTAGTGCCTCTAAAATGACCATGTGTGTCTGTGTGTGCGTGTGTGTGTGTGTGTGTGTGTGTGTGTGTGTGTGCTTTGAGATAAACTGGCAACCTGTCTGAGGTTGTTGCTTTGCGTCCTGTGTCCTCAAGACTTGGACTGGATTAAAATGCATGAAACATGAATGAAAATGAAGGAATGAATGAATGAATAACAGTGAACTACATTAATGAACACTACCAACAGATTTCTGAGTAAATGTTGAGACAGAAACTGTGGCAGTCAGGCTAATAGCATACCTTACTGCATTCTGTATTATACATGTCAAATAGAAAAAGTCATAGCAGACTTATTCCTCCACCACACATCACATTTTATTTACAACATTGCAAATGCAATGTTTTATCTCCATGCATTCAAAAGAAAAATACCACACAGCATACCTTCTCCTTTCAGCACGTGTCAAAATATGACTTACATTACACATTGTTGATTGACTCTTCTTCATCTTGTTGATCTCTGTTCATATATTTCCTAAATCAGCTGCCTGTTGCAGCTGGAGTCTGCCAAAGCTATATAATGCAACGTACATACATACTGTATGGCAAAATAAGCAACACTAACTAAAAGAGATTTTGACATATCCCCCAGCTCTGCACACGTCAACTGAGCCGCACGGCTCTTAAACAACCCCAGCTGATGACATAAGCATTCACACAGGAAGTGGAATAAGCTGTCATGTGTGGGGCATACAGTCAGGTAATGTAATAAAGCTTTTAATTCCTTCAGTGAGACGGGCTTGTTTGTGGCTGTGCCCGGGCCAAGGGCAAAGCCAGAGCAGCTCATTTGCATTCCTCCCTCTCTTTTGGCTCGCTCATGAATAAATCAGCCTGTTAAAATGGCGGAATTTACATCTAATTTTACACAAGTACAGCTGATTGACTGGCTTAAACCTAGCTCCCTTATGCAACCTGAGAGAATAGAGATCTTCGATTTCTTTCATATATATAGCACACTGTACAAAATACAGCATGTGATTGAATGTAACAGTGAAGGTTCAAATATCACAGCTATTGAGAAAATATGATAAATCAGATGAGTCTTACTCTTTCTGATTTTTATTGCCATTGGTAGCAAGCCGCTGTTAAAAAAAAAAAAAAAAAAAAAAAAAAGAAGAAGCAGACGTTCAATATAAGCATGTGTACTGAACCTGGGTCTACAGCAAAATAACCCTGTCCATGTGGTCACAGGAGATCTCAAGGGTGGACGCTGCTCTGAGCATCAAGAGATGTCTTGCAGTTCCGCTAGGCCGCACACTAATTGAGAAGTCACTCAGGGGTTCAGTTTGGGGAGCGGTGAGGATGCACTTCACTCCCTATCCAAATCAAGCTCTCATAAAAGAACCTGACATGGACCAATCACCATCTGGAGGTTTCTTTCCCATGGCACATTGACAAAAGCTGTGGTCTTCGCTGTTTAATTCCACCTCATCTCCATAAATGGCTTGTTATACAGGGGTGGAGCTACATGACTATGAATGACCCGCTCTTCCTCGTAGTGTCATAAAGTACACACAACTGTCAAGTACACGCAAGGATTGATGCCCTTGATTGAGCCCTTTGATGCTGGGCAAAGAATTCCACAATGTTAATAAGCCGATCCAGATTGTTATATTGGTGGTGGTGATGGCTTCCTGTCTTCCCTTGTCAGTCGCTAACTAGTCAAGGTAGTGACTGTGGTGGGGCAGCAGCTAAGGTTTTGGACTACTGACCATAAAGTAACAGGACTGGTCTGTTGATCAACTCCCATAAACTCCAATTGCTCGGACTGTCTATGAAAAAAAAAGCACCCGTTGTATAGAGGATAAGACTGTGCACCCTACCGAAAATATAGGTAGCTGGCTTCACATTTCTCTAAGGATAGCAAGCATTACCCATGTTCATCCTCCAAGATTGATAGCTGTCATATGAAAGAAGAGTTTCAGCTTCAGTTTCAGCTCAAACTACTTTTTCACAGAGAAGACTTTGAGCTACCAATATGCTGTTCATGTATGGATAACACAAGACCTTAGGAAGCATATTTACCCAGGACTGTTTCTTACTTTGTTGCGCAAGTTTTCAAAAGTTAGTGTCATATCCTTAAAAACATATATTTCAGTAATGCAGATTTCAACAAAGGTTTTTTTTGTTCTCTTCCCAACATAGCCAAATGTAATGACACAGCTAAGATTAGGCTAAAATTCCTATAATTCTAATTTACATGAATAATTTAACATACATATTTTATACTAATACCAAAAACACACCTAACCTGCTGTAGAATAATAAGACTTCTTAAAAGATGAGAAAGGTGAGATGTTTTAGACTGCAATGTGTTCAGCCTAATATGATAGAAAAGTTGTTCAAACACTGCTGATCCAAGGGCAAAATTAGAAGCCAGAAGGCAGTAAGACAGAGCATTTGCTCCTGCACACACCTCCAAGGAACGTGAGGGCTTTGTGTGCACCGCACCGCCCCCCTGAGTATTTCCTAGGTTGCTTGTGTTGCTTTATCACAGGTGAAAGGAATAGTTTTTTTAGGGACTGTGCCAGTTGGAGGCTAAGCTCCAGGCTTTTTGGATGGCTGTGGTGTCTCAAGCCAGGATGGCAGCAGGATTCCAAAGCTCTGAGTCCAGAAACAAAAGCTGATCGGTGTCTGCCAAAGCTCTGGAGGCAGCAGGGGGTCTGCATGTCTGCACGTGTCAAACAGCAAGGCTGGTTATCGCACCCTAACATGCCGGCAGAAAAGAAATGCCAGCCAAGTACGCAATGGCAATTTACCATCCCCCCTGCACAGCTAGACAAGGTTTTACCAAAATCACAACACATTGTACTTTGTGATCTGGTTAGTTCATAATATCTAAGAATAAATAAATGTGTTCAGTTTATCACAGTAGGGTCTTTGAAATAAGAAACCATTTGAGAAAAATGAATTTTAATTACATTAATTACAAACTGTAGGTAGCTAAGTATAGAGTTGTATATCAGTAATACTTTACAGCCATCTGTCACTTTCTATTACTATTATCCCAAAGATTAAAAGCTTCCAGAACAGGGAGATGGCTTTAATATATAACTTAAGTGTATATATACTTAAATTAGGTAAATAGCGGGTAATCAAAGCCATCTCCCAATGAATATCTTTAATATATATGTATAGTAGCCATCTTGCTGGGGCACTTGGAATCTGGCATTAATTACAAAACGCATCGAAAACATCAAATTGGCCCGCTTTAATAATTTAATAGCCTAATGTTAGTAGTGTATAATGGGATTATACAATATAATTATATAATATTAGATTTACTAGAGCTATGTGGTTGTAATTAGCCTAATATTTGGTACCTAGTTACCTAAGTTAATATTCCAATATGGTAGTATGACTTTAATTAATTGTTTAAATAATATAGTAATTAATAATAACTAGCATGTATGTGAAATGTATCCCAATGACAGCTGGATTTATTTTGACAATTTAACAGTAAGCTAGTATCTGCTAGTTAGCCAGGGAAAGTAGTTCATTTAATACCAGTCTTTCTATCTTTGTAGGGAACTTGGCTACTGGTTAAAAGTACATGTAATTACAAATCACGAAAGTTCACTTAATACTAACGTGCGTGTGTGTGTGTGTGTGTGTGTGTGTGTGTGTGTGTGTGTCTGTCTGTCTGTCTGTCTGTCTGTCTGTGTGTGAGAGAGAGAGATGACAGCTTGTTTTAATTACAGCATATAAATTCTAGATACAGATCTAAATAAAAGTTTGCAAATGAACATTGTTACTATTAAGGAAATTAAAAACTGTCCTCTTCTTTTTTCACACAGCCCACAGTAAGAAAAAGTGATCTCTGAAAACGGCAATTAATGGTCTCTGATAAAATAACTTTAGTTATTAAAGACAGAACCTTGAGAATATTATTTAACCACACCTGAAGCCTATGCTGGAATGTCTGGTGGATTATGTTCAAGCAATGGAAGCAAACCTGTTCTAATATATGCATGGAAATGACCTGCAGGAATCCATATAAAAAGGGGCTAAGAAAGGTCAAATAGCTCCAAACTGTGCTCGAGTTTAATTAAAAAGACAAAGGAGATTGTAATTTCAATTCGGCCGGCGCAGATTGCTGCTCTTGTGTAGGGAAGCTGGGCCTCTTTCTTTCAGGAAACCCCAAGACCCCCTCCCAGAAGGCTGTCCCCCATCTTCCCTGTCACTTTGATGTCGACACAGGCCATTTATGCTGGGCGTAAAGGTTAATCTCAGAGGAGTAAGGATATCAAATGGTTTGGAGGGCAAAAGAAAGGATTTGTCAAGACTGCCTGGTAAAAGTTAAATGTAGTCAGAACGTTCCTCTGAGTAAAGTCAGCAGGTGTTTGATTTCATTTCCTTATTACGATTGCTGTGGTTTCTTGTATTATAGAAGAAATTAAACAAGGGAGAAAATGAAGCTCTTGTATATTCTCAATAAATGTGAAATCTTTTTACTTACTCACCTGAAACCTAATTGAAGATGAATAGAAAAGAAATAGAAAATATAAGAGAAAGCTGTTCAAAAGCTAACATGCAGGAATCCGATTTAGAGGAATTAGAGGTGATCACAGACTCGCAGATATTTTGGAAACACATACTGCCAATAAAACTAAGCAACACCAAATGGCAGGTTACAGGCTGCAACTAGCGGAAGATACAGTGCACAAGGAGGTAATGAATAGCTTTAACAGCTTTGCTCTTGTTCACAGCCTATACTCTATCAGTACAAATCAAACCTTAGAGAATTGTACTACTACAAAGCAGGTAATGGCAACGTAATAGCAGAAATCAATATGACTAAAACAACAAGGAACAGTAAGCTGCAAACAAACAGTTGCCTCCACTACTGGGATGATAAAAGATAATATTGCACTCAGCAGGTGTCAGACTCTGCTCTTCTGCTAGAATGCCGCTACTATGCATCTTCCAAGCTGAGACAGAACAACCTGAATGCAATGATTCCGAAATGATACACAACACCCTGTTACCTTTGCAATACCCTGTTATTTTAAAGCATATTAGTAATCTCATTTGTGATGCTTTAACTTGCCCTTAAAGTACACCACTTCATTAATGTGACATTAATTTATATGCAAAACTGGCGCGACAAGTAATACAAAGAACAACTGGAGCGAGTCTGTACATTTAAATTAGCTTTAAGGAAGGTGCTATGATCTGACACTGATTCAGATTAAAGCAGATACTGGTTTGAAATGAGTACCAAAATCGATTTGCTGGATTTTCTGTTCCGATCCACACATGACATGTTCCTAAAGCATGCCATTTTCATACCTGGGGAAAATGGGTTTCACTTCTTATGAACAGAATCAGAATTGCGCAAGAAAACTACAATAATATAATAAAGATTATTTTAAGAGATAACAGAGTTGCAGTATTTAACAACTGCAAAGACTAAGCTAAAACTAAATACTGTATAACCAAGTGATTAAAACGGGCAACTAAAATATAGCTGACAAAATGAACACTGGTTCGGGTGAAGGTTTGAAATTGCGTCAGAATAGAATACATTTGGATATTAAAACAATAATCTCTTGAAAGCAATAACTGATTCCTTTATAACGTTACATTTTTGTAAGGAAAAAAGTTTCTTTGAGGGTTTCTGCCTTTCATAATAAGGCTACAGTGAAAAATGTGCTTGTCGGGAAATTCACTGCAACAGCAGTAGTCCCACGCAATAAATCCACAGGCACTCTGTTTCCTCCTCTGGACCAAATCAACCCCATCTCCAGCCCCTGGGTGGCCCTTTCTGATCAGCAGCAGGGTCAAAGTTGACATTTAATCTAGCCACCGACTCATGGAGTCTGTCCACGCATGGCACAGTCAGAGCTGTCCAACATTTCTCTTCCCATAAATCCACAAAACAAATAGGGAGTGCAACCCCCCCAACAACCACCACCCTCATTCCCCAAGAATCACTGCTTTACTATAGTCCCCACAGCCCACTATGAGAATGCAACAGTGGCTGGAAAAGGTAGGGAAGATTATCCTTTCATATTGCTCTCCCAAAATCATAACACACACCAATTCGCCAAACTCTGACCCCTCCGAAACCAATTTCATTTGAACAGATTGGAGTGATGTAGCTGGATGTCTGAGAAAGCACACAAGAGGGGACGTATAAATCTAAACTGCATAAATAAAATTTGACTCTCACTGTGCAAACAAACTGAGGTGATTTTTCGAAGGGAAGCGTTATTAAAAATATCACAGTGAACTTTTTCTACTGATTAATGTTCCATATGTGTGTAGTGCACTGCACTGTGAATATGAAAACATTACAAGTTCATCTGTTTCTATATTGTCTCATCTATGTGGTGGTGCCTAAATTGCAGCATCATTTCAGCACAAACATACTTCTAACTGGTACATCCAGCAATTTAAAAAAATGGTATTTTTTAATAAAAGGTTTTAGCCCTTAGATCAACTAAGGCTATGCTAGAGATAACAATAAAAATTACCAAAAATCACTACACTTACCTGAAAGCATTCCAGTTATCACAATTGTCTTAGATGTACTAAGAAATAGTTAATAATAACAATATGCTATTGATTACACATTTAAACGTCCCTCACTACTTGAAAATAAATACACACTGTCTTAAAACGTTCTGTTTTACATATCCCGCACCATGAGCCATTGTATTGATTAGAGTAAAAAAAAAAAACTGCAAACAAATTGAATGAATAATTCAGTATCCATTTGATGTACCACCACTGCCAATAGTGTACGTTGTGTAGGTAGGCAGAATGTGTGAAGAGGATGAGGTAAACGTTCTTTGCATTGTTTCCGTTCTCTCGTATGCTTAACAGTGCCAGGTGGTAACATCTTAATTTTTTACGGCTCTGAACTCCGATGTCCATGTACTGGTCCCCAATCGCCTCATGCATTATTCCTACTTTAAGCACCAATCGTCTGGGGAGGCAGGGGTAGGAGAGGGGAATAGCAGGGTATTGTTTTACAAGGCACCCAGCTGCGGCCTACTTGCCTCGCCCTAGGTTCTTTTTAAGGAGTTGTCGTGGGTGACCCCCTCTGGCTGACAGTTATTAATAATAAGGCGCGGTAGGGAACAGTTCACCTTGTGGCAATGGAGAGTACGCTGCAACTCGCAAGCCTGCTCGAGAATCTCTAGGGGCAGGCAACCTAGAGCGAACCACAGGGAACAAACAATACCATCGCTGAGGGCTCAGGAATAAAAAAAAGTGAGCTACTGGAGATATCTTTATTGTAGCAATGATCTAGGTTTAATCACCGAAAAGGCCATGAAGAGACTGTTTAACAGCACAATTAGTCCCCTGAATAAAATTTACAGTCTGGGTTTTTGTTTACAGACACTTTAAATCAATTGCAAACACATTAATGCAGACTTACTATCAGCGTGCTTAAGCAATCTGAATTTTCAGCTGATTTATTCCATTCTGCTGACTTGAATTCCATTCTCATACACTTCTACTCTGATCTAAAATGCTTTACCAATTTTAAAGCTAATGCCTTTCATAATGGATGACAATTACTAAACTATGCAACTGAACAGCACTGCAAAAATACATTAGGCATGTTTTGTCTAGTAATATTTAATAAGCAATCCCGCTCTCACCGTAGTTGGTACAATCATAAATCATTAGTGCAAATGTTCGCACTCAGATACCTAACAGACGCCTGCAAAAGGTTTCCATGTGCTTTAAAGAATAATCAGCCTTTAAAGATCTTTATCTTTAAGAAAATGTTCATCTCCTCCTTTTGTCCTTAAGTAATTACCACTTCTGGTTGGTTTGTACTCCTTCCAACCTTAACATGGAATTTCGAAATACATAGATATCATAAAACAGATCACCTAAGCGCCTATTTATTTATCAGCAATGTTGATATACAAGTACGGTCTTAGCACACCATTCGACTAGATTAACCATTGTTTTAGCAATTCTATGGTTAAGATTAGAATACAACCAGAAAATACAGGACATTTGTACACAGTCCGAAAAAAATGAAAAAAACAAATGAAAAAATACAGTTACTATTAGCTACAGTGAGAAGTATTTGGTGTGACCTACCCTTATACTTGAGCAATTACAGCATCTGGCAGTTTCATGTCAAGTTGACCCCTCCACCGTCCGAAGAAGCTCAATCAGGAAGGGTCTTTTAGGAAGGGCAGCAGCCGAGAAACCACTTTTTTATTGGAGGGGGAACTGGGTCGGGCAACAGGGATTTGCTAAAGCTCAACAATTGGAGTATCAGGTGAAATGAGTATAGAATGGTGCATCCAGTTTTAAAATGCTTGGACCCATTTGTCAACAATATGTTACAGATGACCATTATACTACTGCTAAAACAAGAAATCTAATGGTGGCCTAACACCATAGCACAATTTTATATGTTATGATAATTTAATATTTCCTTATTTTTGTCCATCCTCATACCCAAAATTCATACCAAGAAGTTTGGGTTTCTCTTTCTAAACCAAGACATTATAAACTTTTAGTCAGTCAGTAATTAGTAAAAAGGCTTTATTTATCATTTCAGTATATTGACTGTTTCCAGTCTATTGGTTCTAGATAGTGATTTCCTGGGTGAAATGGTGACTGAAATCACTCTGCTGTGTCTGTGTCCTGTTGTTTTTCTTAGGGAAACATTATAAATGCCAAGTGTCCTTGAGAGACAGTATGAATTTGCTACTGATAAAACCTAAACGACTAAAAAATGAAAATGTGTCCATAAGGGCCTTTGAGGGCTGCTAGTGAGGGCATGGTCTCAGCAGTAAGGGACAGGAGACAATATGTGGCTACCTAACAAGACAGACAGGATAAGGAGGTAAAGTGTCCAGTGCTCCAGGCCCATTAAAATCTCTACTTGGAGAGGTCCTTTTGCAGACTGAGTGCTCTATTGTAACAAGTGCCGCAGAGACAGAGGGATATCCAGAGCTAAGAGACACTGCGCAACCACTGAATCCACACCTCAAGTGCTTCTGATCCTGCTACACCAAAGGCTCCTAATAGAGCATGTGCTTTAGAAGGATTTGCTACTTCAAAGCCAATGAAACACCCTATTTCGAAGTGGGACTTTATAAGTGTGTGCTAGGTAACTGAAGAATTAATGATTGTTTTAACAACCTGTATGATGTCTGCTCACCTGGCCTGGAGCTTTAATATCTAGCTGCCATCAGAGGCGAAAGATTGATCGAAGAGGATGTCTAAGAATAATTAATTCATAACATGTTTAAAAGCATACCCGATCCATATAATTAATGCCATAGGAATATGTAAGTACTCTGTAACTTCCATGTTATAAATGTATAAACATCTAGCATTAATTTCTGATTTTGTACCAAAGTGATTATGAAAGTTTACCAGTATTGTGTATTATGTTTACAGTGTTATGGCTTAGTGGTTATGACTCTGGATTTGCACAATAATTTAAATTATTAAATAGTTTAAATTATGATTTGAATTCAAATTATGGAAACTAATACACTGCCACTATCGGGCCTTTAAGCAAGGTCTCTCATCCTAAAATGCTCACATGATTTCTCAGGCACTCTGGATATAAGAAACTATTAAATGCATTCATGTAAATGTTTTTTGTCAAGACATACAGGATGCACTGCTTTGCACATACAAATAAGCATTTCCTGAAAGGACAGGAGTGACAGAAACACTCAAACTCTGCAGCACTTGTAGCTAAATAAAATCAAGAATTGAGAACAACTTGAGTAACCTAAGATATACAGCGATGCTCGGGTGGTGTAACGGCAATACGCTAGCCCACCACAACAGTGACAACTGTCAATGCCCATTCACTTTAATGACAGAGGGCTTAACAATTACAAAAACTAAAGATACAAATCTCTTTTAATTCCAAACGAGGATATAAACAATCAATCAATCCTATTCATGTGTGCTTGCGTAATTAGCTTATGGAACATGTGCTCACTTGCACATTGGCTCATGTTTGGACTAGAATCTGTTCTAGCTCGGTTGATGCGTTTAGAGACTTTTCAACTGTCATGTCTGTGTGTATGACCTTCCACTGCTTATAAGGAGGAAGCTGTAAATGGTGTTTCTCCGGTTTTTGCCTGCCTTATTGTAAGTGGTACTCCTTGGCTTGGTTCTACCTGTATACTACCTGGATATTGTCTCTAACATATACACTGGATCACATTTTCTTGTGTATAAATGCATTTTTGGCTTCCATCAAACAAAATTATCAGCTGGTTCAATCACTCAGTAATAGTTTTGAGCAGTATTTCTTGTGATTTACTTTTCATTTGTAACAAGTTTTCTAGTAAAAGTACCCTTTGCATTTACATTATAGTAGCATAAAAAATATATGACTATGTTAATGACGATCCAAATCCCGTTTCTGTCAACTACCTGTTCCAGAGAGCATAATGCAGCTTATTTATTGATTTATTTAATAATGTTTTATTATACGTTTTATTTTAACCCAATAAGGTGTGAGAGTCACCTTTCACTAGTTTAAGCTTTTCTGATTGCAGAGACAAGCAACATCTTTAAACAAAACTGTTTTTAATGTGACTGTAAGCATTTAGAGCAATTCATGCTTGGCCATAGTGCCTCGAGTATTATGAATACTGGATTTCTATGTTTAAAGCTTCACTAATCTAATAGCATGTAACATAATCATATTATCTCAGGAGTTTCAAAATTCTGATATGACTGCAAGGGCGTAGTACACTTTGAGCTTACGCACAACAGAATACTTTAGAAAGAAGGTCAAAAGCAATGGCAAACAATGGCAGTGCAGGTGCACTCAGCTATTATGTGTTGTGTCTCAAGGTGTCTCATTTGCATTCACAACAGTGATTTCCAAATTAACTGCAAGACAATGGGCAACTGAAGTCATTTAATCTAGTAATATCACCACGTATTAGAAATTAATATTCTAAATATCTACAAAGCAATTTTCACTAATACACAGTAATTTTGTGCAGGCGCCACGGTCTCATGAGCGTTTCGTGCAGTTGCTGCATTAGCCCCAGAGGTATCTGGTTCGAACCCAGCCTCAGACTCTGCCAGTATGGAGTTTGCATGTCCTCCTCATGTCTGTGTGAGTTTACTCCAGGTTCCTCCCACATTCCAGCATACATAAGGTTAACTGGTCACCCTACGTTGCCGCCAGTGTGAGTGACTTGTATCGAAATAACCTTGTGCACGCCCACTAATGCTGAGGCGATGTTATATAACTAAATTAATCAATATACAAACAATCAGTAACAGTAATAGTGTAGTGGTGTGTTAGTGTGTGTTTTGCTGTTACGAGTGAATAGCAGTACTGCTGGAGTTTTAAGCGCTGTAGCGTCACTGCTCACTGCTGGCCTGAAAACAGAGCACCAACCAAAAACGACCAGCCACCAGCATCCTGTAGGCAGCATCCTGTGAACTCTGATAAACAATTGTTGAATGACAAACACAAAATGTTTAGCATCAGATGAGCTACTATTTTAAATCTACAAGGTGAAGCAACATGGTAGATGTGTATAATAGAGTACACAGTGAGTGAACACTGTTTAACAACTCCAGCAGCACTGCTGCGTTTGATCCAATCGTACCAGCACAACAACACTAGCACGCTAACTACAGTGTCACTGCAGTGCTGAGAATGATCTACCACCAGAAACAGTACCTGGTCTGTGGTGGTCCTATGGGGGTCCAGAAAATTAGAGAATAGAGTAGAGGAGACTAACAAAGTATGTAGCGAACCAGACTATGCTCTGTAATTGTAGAACTACAGTGTAGTGCAAAAGGAAAGTGTACCTACAAATTCATATTTTGTATATTATTTAGTATTAACTGTTTAATTACTGGTAAACAATAAGCAAGGTTTCTCTTATACAATTGTATTTCTTATATGCACATTATTTCTTATGTATATCTCACAGAAACTAGCAGAAAAGTGGTTAAAATAGTGAACAAACAGATATGACAGTTTGTTCCAGGTAAACTCTTCCTTGATGCATCGAGGTGAATTCTAGACATGTATCGACAGCTTTGAGGCTGAGGTTTTGACAGAATTCCTGTGCTTATTTGTATGACCTAAAAAAAACCCAGTATTTTTGCTGTATGTTTTCTTTAGCAGCAGCAATAACTGAAATTGAAAGATTAAATTTATAAAGTAGAATAAAAAAGCGGGTAGCATAATACAGAAGCTTCTGTGGAAGCACAAATATATATCACAATTCAATACTTTTGGTTCTTAAAAGAAAATGATGGTTCTAGAGAAATAAAGTGTCATATTAATAGGCAGATATGAATGATGAAGTGCTGTAACCATAATAAGTTTGTTGTTCTGGATTATTATTCAGGGGGTTGAAGGATCAAGTCCCAGCACTGCTAAGCGGTCACAGACGGTCCTTAATCCTCACCACTTAAATTGTACCTAGCAAGATTGTGAATGAGCATGACTGCTTACTGCTATGAATGTTATAATGTGAATATTATACTTTATGCAGTGCTGTCCCCTCAAAGCTCCAAAAAAATTATTTAATCCAGCTCGCTGTTTGCATGCTCTTTCTGTCTCCAGGTTTGGTTCTTGCCTTGTGCCCTGCTTTTCCAATAATCCAGACAGCCATTTTCCACTAACATACTACTTTAGCTACTTTTAACATTCTACTTTCATACTAATATTATTTTTCATAAAATGTGTTTCTTTTTGTCCATTGCTTAGTTTCAGTGGACCTAGTGATACTTGAATAGAGCCATTATTTACTGTCAGTTATGTAGACTCCATTGCACCCCCTGTTGTCAGTTAATGCCTCTTATCAGTTGTCTGTGATACATTTTTCTGATGTTTCAGCTTGAGTATTAACAATGAATCTAATCTAAAAGCTATAGAATTACCATACACATTACCATATACTATTACATTTTACAACAAGCTTTTAAAACAACATTTAAATATAGTGAATAGTTTGATACATGGCTTCTTAATTTGTGTGATGCTTATCCAAAGTCCTTATTATTATTCATAAACCGCAATAAAGTCGTTAATCATTCCACTGACAATTTGTGTATGAATTCATGCCTTCCTTTCTCTAGTGTCTGAAATGAAAATTTTAATAACTTTAAATATATCAAATATATTACATTAAAAATGCTAAATAAAACAATCGACTCTTTAAGAATGCCGCACACACATTCATTTAGTCAAACGTGTACGTATACCTCCTTGTCTTATTATGAGGAGGACCAAAGAGAAAGCAGCTGACCAAGGACTCTTACTTGGTGCCCTACAGTGCTGGAGTGCATGGAGTCCTCCATATGCGCTGGTCATTAGCAGAAAAGCTGGCCTCAATCTTTCAGCGAGCCTCAGAGGAGCTGTGGGAGCGTCCATGACAAACTGCAGGAGGCTGCACAACTGTAATCCCAACGGAAAGACCACGCTAACCTTTCTTAGGTGACACTGCTGCACTGTGTCATCAGCAACCTATTAATGAGCTGACATATGAATTATTATATAATGATTAATTCATCTGAGGGATGAACAGGGGATTCAGAACTTTCTGACCGAGTTTAAAGGAGTCCTCAGCAACCATTCTGGAATCATGGATTGCAAAATGCTACATTAAATACACATTTCATAGTATCAATCTTACTTTAAATGTAGCTGATAAGACACTTGGTCTTGGAAACTTACATGTACACTGTGGCTAATCTGATAATGTGCTGAAAGTACTGATACTTCAGGAAAATTACCTTTGGAAAACCCTCTTTGGGGTGCGGCCAGGGATTTCAACTTGAGTGAAAAGAATTATGCTGGGCCCATAAAAATGGAAAATTGTCACCACCCACCAAACAACTACACATATGGTGCCCCTGATTCTGAACATCACCATTAACTGAATTTATCATTTCCATTATATTCATTATAAACATATATTCAAGCTGTGTTATCCAGATGTACAGTGGTGCTAAAATTGTGTAAATTCTTTGAACATTCTATAAATCTGCATCAATATGACCTAAAACATCATCTCACAAGTCCTAAAAGTAGATAATCAGAACTCATGTAAACAAATTATTTTAAAATGTTGCTTGTCATTTCATTTATCATGGAAAATTATCCAATGTTATCCAATATATGTGGATGGAAATATGATATCAAACTCTAGGGTTAGCAATTAATTTGAAGACAAAACAAGAATCCGGTGTTTTCAGGAAATGGAATGAAAATGGGTGTGAATGGATGCCCTGTTGTATTTAAAGAACAGAGCTTTATCAATGTCTGATCCTATTAATAAGACATTTGTGGAAGTGTAGCATGGCAAGAACAAAGATTATTTCTGGGAAGCCCAGCAAAAAAAGTGGAAAAGGTTGCAAAATCCTCTCTAGAGAGTTTGGGCTCCACCTATCCCTATCCAGACTGTGTGCAAATGGAGGACATTCAAAAATCCCCGACAAACCAATAAAGCTCACTAAGACCAAGGCATGAAGTAGTGTAGTAAGCAACAATGGTGTGCATGGCAGGGTTGGAAAGAGTGCTATATGAATTTATAAAAGAACAGAGAAAGAGCTTTTCATTACAAAACAGAACGTGTGGCAACCTGACATCTGTGGTGATCAAACAGCTGTGTAAATTTTATTCTTACAGAGCTTTTCATTAAACCACAAACTCTCCCTTTGGCCATGGACTAAGATGCGCTTTGGGATTGTGCCATGCTGGACCAAGCCAGCCTAAAACAAGATGGACAATGCTGAAGATATGTAAAACATATTCAAGTCCATTTACTTTAATTCCCGACTTACACTAGATAAGGCAAACCTGAAACACTTTGTTGATCTTTGGTGTAACAGAACAACATGAAAGTCTGCATGTGGATTCTGCACTGCCTACGATAGGGCAGATGCAAATTTGGAAAAACTCAAAGATACATTTTCACGGTTCATTTCCATTCGTTTATGCAGTACAAGGTGGATGTGGTGCACAAAGTTGCCTCTGAATGACTGAGGGAAACTAGAAATTATTACAACTAAACCATGCTTCCCATGTTGGTTATCTTTCACCGATAGCCTGCTTTCCAAAATGGTAATAAATCCAGTCATGTTGGCAGCTTCTGTGCGTTTGCTTGCATTTACAATCTTAGTAAAACCACTGTAGAGGAAAATTGAAGTTGGATTAGGGAAAAAATGAATGAATAGATAGATAAATAAATAAGTGGTCTCCCTGTGCTGTCTTTAAAACGGATGCCTGAAATTTACAGTTTTCCATTAACTGATGCCTAACAGCTTTTCCCCCCCGCTTGCATCCTGGCCTTGGCGGATAGCTCCCTGTCTGTGGCTACTCTCTGTGGGCTGCAGCAGTTCATTTCCGCCACCTTTCCCAACTTAAATGTGGCGGTCCCTTTTTAGTCTGCACCTTTTAACCTTATCGCTCTGAAATGCAACCGCATCAGCGTAAACACTGTTATTGCCGCTATGCTTTACCATTAATGGAGACGCTGACGATGTATCAAACGAATCATTTGCCATTTGCTGACACTCTGTGCATATACTGTACTTTAAGAGCAATAAGGGAATCAAGTCAATGGGTGATAACAATAATTACCTCTTCAGTGCTCTGAATATAAATCAACTGATATTCTCTCCTCACTAAATGATAGTCACAGACCATCCTGTCCCTCCTTTCAACCGTAACATTAAGTCCCACATTCTATTTGATAATACAGTGTACAGCTGGCGAGATGGGTCTCAGAAAGCAAAAGTCTTTTTTCTCCCATCCTTATTTAATTTGTTTTTGTGCACGTTGCGATAGGGATTATTATTTCTCAGCCGGTGAGATCACATTGCTCTCGGTCGCTCATGGTTGTAGACCCCTGAAGAATTCTATTAACCCTGGTTATGTCAGCCTTAATAACATGCCACACTGCTAAACAGGACTGGATTGATTCTGGGTGGAAGGGGGTGGGGTGGTTGTGTATAATAAATCCAAGCATAATTCACTTTTAAATAAAAAAAAAAAAGAAAGAAAGGCTGAAAAAGGGAGATGAGGAAAAGGGATAAAGACTTTATCTCTGCGTCCAACTGCAGAGCTTGAGAAAATAAATAAGGATGACCGAATGTTGAGAGGAATTACTTTGTAAGAATGTAGGAATTTTGAAAGAAAGATTGATACCCTTTCTTCTTTGTAGTTCTGCTAACATGATTCCCATATTTACCATTCATTAAATGAACACATACCAGGCAGCAGGTAGACAGGAAACCTCATGATTGCTCGAAAGTAAATCAATTCAGTCACCTTGAACTTTGATGATGAAGAAGAAAGGAAGAAACAACCAATGGGTCTATATCCTTACCAAACACTGATGAGAATAAAAAGGGCTCAGGCAATTATAGATTGAAAAATGCGCTACACAACCACCCCGAAGGGACTTAACTTTTAATCCATCGCTTTTATCAAAAACTAAACTTGCCCTTATCTGTTAGAAGGCATTAGTGCAGCACTACACTTTATATTCTATCAAAGCTACACACGCCATCCTCTATGGTTTTATTAGTTTTTTTAGCTGTTGTTTTAAAGTACAAAGGCACGTGTGTGTCTTGTCATGAATAGAGATCCACTTTAGGCGGGTGCAGCCAATGAGGCTTGCTGGAGGAAGGTAATCTGAGAATAGCCTCAACCCACTGCCAGCGTATCCATCTCATCTTCCTAAAGTCTGCTCGTCTGTGTCATGCCTAATGGAGACTCTCATCCCTTCTGCCTAAATTAAATGAGATGTGCCAAAACTCATACTGCAACTCTGGTCCATGGACCAGAATAGAACTGCAGGTTGCACTGTGGTAACCGCCTTTTAGTCCACAGGCGCTCCTTCGTAGGTGCATGTATGCCTCTTTATATACATCATAATACTTTAATCAATAAAGTAACAGTCCCATCTGCGACAAAAAGCTAGCTAATGCATATTAGAAGATGCTTTTTTCATGTTTATTGCCAATTTGTCTGGCCAAGGTCATGGGGAACACAGGGTGCAGGTGCCAGTGTGCTCTGGACGTGAAGCCAGACTATCGCAAAGCTTGGGATGCTGTTTCAGCAAAGAGGATGACCATACAACAAACGACCTGCTCTCTCCAAACACAGACCATTGTGTCTACTTGCAATCCCTGACTCGGCTGGAAGGCACTGTCGGGACTCCAACTCAGATACCTGAGGTGATGGGCTAGCACGAAGAACTAGTCTTTAAAATTAGTAAATATAATGATAGACTAAACAACATCTTCTATCATCTTCTATCATTGTATCATCATCTGTTATCATTATCTGCTATCATTATCACTTTATATCCCAAAATAAAAAAATATAATAGTAATGGTAGTCCTGTCTGAATATCTACTTCATCTAATCAATAAGCTTCATATTAAACTCATCAGTTCAACTATGCTTTACGTCACAAATAAGCAACACAATTCTTAGATTTAATATGGATGGTCATTTAATATAGAGAGAATATGTGGATATAAAATATCATTTAAAGGTCTTGGGTCACCATGAGATATGCTGTTTTAGCAGCGCAATATTGACCATATGTAACATCTTCGTGATAATTTGACCAAAATAGTTCATACCTAAATTCATCCCTTCATAACACTCTTATCATGATACTAATTCCTTTTCACGATGTTCCAATTCCAAAAAAAGTTGTTTCTTGGATGGTACCCTTCCAAGAAGACCATTCAAGATTAAGCTTTTTGAGACTGGAGAAGAATCAACTTGGCATCCCAATAAAGCTGCCAGATTCTGCTATTGCTCATGTGAAAGGGGAGGTCACACTAAATACTTGCCACTGTAGCCTACGAGTATGCAGTATTTTAAAAATATGTGGTATATGGTCATTATCCAATTGCTACATCAATCTAAAGATCTAATCCAATGGTGGCCTAAGTATAATTAGCATATTTAATTAGGCATATAAGCGGCATATATGTCTACACTGTTTATGAACTACAGTAATCTTTTTATATACACTGGGTGTAGGAGAAGTACACATTTTTAATATTGCAAAAACTAGGCTTGGTTCTACCCATATAACTCTGCTATAAAAATCCATATCAAACATTTTATAGCACTGAAAATTTTCTTGTGTGCCTTTACCGCTTTAAATATTTGACATGTTTATATATCTGTCAGTAAATCTGTCTCAGTGAACCCACGCTCGGTCCCTGATAACTGGTCTACCTCAGTGTGCTCACAGCTAAGCCAGCTAAAACTGTAATTAAAAGTTTGCAAACAAATGAACCCATGTCTGTATGTTACAATGGTCTGAAAGGCCTGGTAGTGCTCGCTAGACTGGACACTCAGTCTTCTTTCAGCGAGGGGAAAATGAGCAGGATCTGGGGTGGTCTACAACCTAATGCTCCAGGCTTTCTGGCCCAGCACACTAATTGGATCCCAACAAGTGAATTCCTTCAAACCGAAGGAGAAATGTGAGAGGTTTATTGGCTCGTAAAGACGGCTTTTCAATTAAGAGAACAGCATATGTAAAGGCGTGGGAGAATACCAGCACTGAGGGTAATCAAGGCTCTTAGACGTTAGCTTTAACGCTGAGTTTCGAAGAACATTTTTGAGCTAATGCGTGAGAAAATGTTATTTGACGCATCGGTTGTGTAAAAACAAAAATTCCCATTTATTTTTCCCTTGTTTAATGATAACTCTTATCAAGTGCTTATCAATTTCAACAACATCATTATCGTTTTTGTATCAGTTAGTTGTTTATTTACCTTATAGGATGAGCCACTGCAAGTATGTTTGTATAGCCAACAATACACTTAGGTTTACACTTGTGAAATATCACGGACTATACACTATCCATATTAACCCAGTACACTCTTTGGTGAGGTAAGGTACTTACCGGAGATAGTCCCGTCGACACAGGATAAGGTTTGCCTTGGTGTAGAGCGTGGATCCCACCTCGCCCAGGCGACAGTCACAGCACGCACACTTTAGGCAGTCCTCGTGCCAGTACTTGTCCAGGGCCTTCAGCAGGTAGCGGTCCTTGATCTTCCGGTTGCAGCCGGCACAGCCCTTTGGCTTGGTGTCCGGCTGGACGGAAAGCATTTGTATACCTGCCAGGGAGAATGAGACGAGGCCAAAAAGTATAAGGTCACAAGCGTCAACGATATCAGTGGATCACACACGACAATGTGTCGACTGTAAAAACGACAGTGTGCAAAGGCCTCGCTACAAAAGTACCAACGCTGCCATAAAGTCTTTGATCTATAGGCTAAAACTGTATATGCAAACACACTGCTAATAATCTAACAAAAACAGCTACCCACAGCTGCTCGGGTCTGCTCACCCAGGCTTTTTTTTCCTTCTCTCTTATTCTTTTTACCCGCTCTTCATGGGAGGGGCCAGGAAAGGCTTTGCCCCATTGTGTAGCCCCCATTTAGACTGTGAAAAGGCTTTGTTGGGTATAGGGGGCTAACAATACGGGCTCATGCAGACGGCCCATAATTAGTATTCTCCCACCATACAGAGGGGAGTGAGCTCTACCCCACGCCTGCAGTCCTGTTCCCTTTTGTGTTCCCTAATAGTTTTTGTCCACCATTAGAAGTGTGCCTGATTCCTGCCTGTTGTGCTGATACCGGGATGGTCCGCCTTGCTCACCTGGCTCACAGTGCCTACGCTGAAAGAGACAGAATGTATGTACGAGCTACGTGTTAGTTATGAGGAGACTGAAGCTATTTGGCGTTCCTCCTACAGCATAGGTCAGTAGAAAGAACATTTTGATTTTAGTTCAGATTTGGCCAAGTAAGCACCAAGTGACTACAGACATCAGCACAGCCCATAATTGGCCAAGAAATATCATGCTATTGGCCTATATTCAGGAACCTGGTCTAATAATAAACGCATAGTCAAACAGGTGTGATTTCCTTCTTGTAAGAAAAGGTCTGTCTGCCAGCCTAGCACTAAATATTGTACATGTAAGGCATCCGAATAGCTACACGTTTGTACGACTTCTGTACACCATCACATTTCTTCTTAGTCCTCAGACATAAAAAACCTCACCCAGGCTGAAATCCCATCTTTGTCAAAAACTGTGCTATGTAAGCAGTCATTATATGACTTAAAAGCAAATGTGCATGCAAACACGAACGAAGTCGCAACGTATGATCATTCAGGATTGTATTTCTTACACAACGCTGATACAGCAGTGCAACACCTGAGAAATACTTAGGACTCTTAGGACTTTTAAGAACTGAATCCTTTTAAAGACAGCTGAGCCTCTCTTTTTTCCTTGCCACTGTCACTCTTAGCTGTTTGGTTGGGGTCTGGACTCCAAAAGAACATCTTTGGCATTTACTTAAAAAAAGCAATCTCACTACATGGGCAGATCTTGTTTTTGTGGTAATTAATTCACCCTGTTTTAAAACTTTTTTCATCTGGAGAGCGCATGGTGCAAACACTGCGCTCGTTCGCACCTCATAATCAGACCCAGGAAAGTTTAGTCTCGACGCCAGGATACGAGAGCGATCCAGCCGAACCGTGCTGATTGCTGGTTTGCGCAATTTTAGGCAAGATTATCGTCACAAATCTCCCAGACAAAACTAAACAGTGTTTCTGCGCTTTAAACTGAAATATGTTGGAGATTCAGATAGATATACGGAATAACGCACCTTCACAGTACACTGTTCGTGTTTCTATTTCTTTTCAGCTTAACATGCAGGGGTGAGAAATAGCAATTTGATTTGGCCGTCTCGGAGATGCTGACATTTCAACCGCTTATCAGTTTAATTACTGTTGCCATGGCAGCCGAGCGCTCTGAAAAGGCCAGTTAGATTGGCTTCTGGAAGCCCAATTTTTCCTCAGAGCACCGAGCTTAACTGACTGGAAATCGCTTCACCCCCGCAACGACGCTAACATTCAGCTCTAACGCCTCAGTCGCGGCACAAACGTATTCGGCGTATAGTCGTCGCTTCGAAACTAGTACAGAACACATACACGTTACAACCATCGTAATAATCCGGACGACACACTCTGGCGATTCAAAACAACGCAAACGAGCGTCGACCCCTTACCGAAACTTTTCTCTCTTTTCTGCATTTGTCGACCCGCTCCGGCGCCTGAACACACCACCATGCGACGAAGGACTCTTCCTTGTCCGCCAAGTGAGCAGCTGTACTGGGGCGGCTCGCTTTTGTTAGACCTACAGCGAACAATCCGGCTTCGCCCCGCCAGATAAAAAAAGCAGGTGGCAAAACAAGAAACAAACCGAGCTACTAAAAAGGTGTTGGAGCTCACGCCGCTTATAGCCCGATCTTCAATAGGTAAGGTGGAATGATATTACATCTGGTGCCAGTAGCAGCAGCAGCAGCAGCAGAGGCAGCACACAGTTGCCGTGGCGGAGGCGAGAACATAATGACAGTGGACGACAAAGGCGCACTCTTCACCCCCCGCGCTGCGCTCCGTCATCCCCTAATCGGTCCGGGGGTGGGCGCACACTTATTTCACCACTCCACATCCAACCAGGCAGGCTTAAATGCTTTGTTTTCGTGTCGGCTTGTCGTTTTTAGCTTTTGTTTTAAGGGTGTTTGAAGATTTTAACAGCCAGTTCAAAGCAAAAAGAGAAAAAAAAAACGTCCTACGTGTAACAATACGTTTGCAGTTAAGGTAAACGAATAGAAAAAGATGCAATAGCGGTCCAGATATATTATGTGATTTTTACTCTACGATCACGTTCCTGTAATTGTGCCATACTGCGTATTTTGTACCGTTTCTTCTATAGGACACGAGCTGTAACGTTTATACCATTCAGCGGCATTAATATCAAGCAAATACTGATAAAACCTCATAGTCTTACTGGTCTAAATCTCAAAGGCGTGTAGGTATATGTTAGGTTACTATGTCGACCAATGTGATTATCTGTACTGACTAAAAGCGCACATTGTTGGATTTACACTACAGCTTCTTAATTTCAGAAGTTTTCATACCTTGGAACAACATTTTAAACACTGCTCTTTCTAGCAAGTAATTCAGAGTTAACGCTATTTCCATTGCAACGTGAATCATTTGATGCATAGACCACAAAACACTGCAAAAATCCCGTTCCACAGATATTCTCCAACTGGACAGACGCGCAAGGATTCATTTGATTTTCTCACTTGCCTCGTTTATTGGTTTTCAGGCCTATATATTCGCGTACATATAATACACTTAACTTCATTAAGGGAAAAAAACTGCATTACTTCATAAATGTTATGCACTGTATAAAATCAGTTGATATTCCTAGCCAGCCCAGCACTCACCTTGAGTTAGTCAGCAGCTTGAACTTTAGTTGTCTAGCTCAGATTCCCACTCGATATTCCTCGGAACATAAGCAAAGTTCAGTAAACCGACATGTGACCGCAGATCGCTATGATCTTCAGCTAGAAACTAACGAGGTCCGCGTGGATCGCGCCGAAAGCTACAGGTGTTTGCGCTTGAGTGCTCACGGTTTGAGCATAGCGTAAAGCTTAGGACAACTTCCCCAGGAGCGAGTGAGAACGGAAGGATAGCGAAGCCTGGCTTTATGATCTCGCAAAGCCAATCGCTCACCGGTAAGACAGTGCACGACGATGAAGAAAAAAAGCTCGTTAGCTTAATAACAGACAGGAGGAATGACGACGCGCGCTCCCTGGAGAAACTTTGCGCTCTCTTCACTGACGCGCGCACACGAGTGCTCTGACTTGGGAGTCCACTTTGCTGTGTGCTTGCAATTTATATGCTGGAGCGTGACACTTGCAAACAACACCCTTGGATAATACCCTTGGATATGTCAAAGAAGGCTGGCATATAAGACTGGCAGCAGTTCTCTGGGCCAGTTAAATGCGTTTCCATTTGTGTGGTTTTCCTGATCTGGGCTGGTTCAGTAAGGGTTCATAGACAGTATGTGAAAAAGTCTTAGGACAGCATTAGATTTGAAGTTTTAGCAAACATATAATGACTATATAGCCTATACATATTTCTCATTGTCTTTACAAAGACACATGAAAAAATAAAGAATGCAAAGTTTAAAAAACACACTTTTGCAGGAAAAAAAGTCAGTATTCAGTGTGAATAAAAAAGTGGTTTCTTGGCAGCTGCTTTTAGAAGAAAACCATTCCTGATCACAGAAGGGTCAGATTAGACATTCTGTAGAAGCTGCCAGATTCTGATATTCCCCAAGTGTAACTGGATAAAACAACAAATCTAATGGTGGCATGGTGGGCTAAGACTTAGATTGCACAGTATTTAGAAAATGTATTTAAAACCTGGTGTTTGCAACATAATGGTAACCTCTACAAGTTAACATGCACACCGCTGCTCCACTTTATGCTTTCTGACTGCTGCAAAATGACAAAACTTTAACACAAAGAGCACACTAAATATTGAAAAGAAATTATTGACCAATTTCAGGCGTGAAAACTAGTAAATAAGTAAAAAGAACGATGTGGAAGTAGCAGAAGTTCACCAATAACCATTTCTTGATTTAGACCGGTCTAAATCTAGTCAGAGAGGCCACACGGTGTTTGTGTAGACATTCATTTACCTTAAGCACATCAAACTCTTTTTGATTCACTAAACTGTTCTGGCAGTCTGAAGCTATTTGTTTGCCATTGGTTACACCTGCACACACTAATTAGCGCCTATTGATGCCCATGTTGCCAAGGAGAATGCCCTCCCCTAATAGAAAAGACACACACACACACACACACACACACACACACACACACACACACACACACACACACACACAGACACACACACAGCACAGCTCAGCACAGCACACAGTACACACGTGTTTTGGGGACTTTCGATTGACATAATATATTGCTGTTCCTATTGGTGGGACCAGTCAAGGCTTAGGCTTGGACAAACACTTTCTGCTGACATTAATTCCACACATACACCTACCCCTAACCTCTGTAACATAAAGCAATTGTTTGACACATTTAGTTTTAAACATTTGTGTAAAAATGTAAATAGTCCTCACAAGTGTACATTGTATAATTTTAAGGAAATTTGGTGGGCTCACAGGTATAGCTAGACGAACAAACAAACACACACACACACACACACAGTTGTTTCACTATCCTTGTAGAGACTTCCCATCGGCATAATACACCTACACATATACCTAATCCTAACCTTTACGTCAGCAAACTCAATCTTTTGGTCAATTTGGGTTTTCAAATAAAAGTTGCTTGTTTTGTAAAAAGTAAAGAAGGCAAAACAGGTTTTCCTATCACTGTGAGGACAAGGTACACACACACACACACACACACACACAGACACACACACACACACACACACACAATGAGCATTTTGCCCATGTTCGGCCAAAACTTTTTTTCTTCTCATTTTTGTTGCGAAATTCGCCAACTCGCCAACAGGGAGAATTAAGAAAAGAAGTGGGAGAGATGGTGTCAGACTTGGTGTATTCGATTGTTAACATTGCGGCCTCTTGCCAATCACCAAGCCTAAAAAGCTGCAGTAATGAGATGGGTCATAAAAATGCTCCTCGCCACCATTATGAGTGATGAGATGCATTAAAGCTGACAGGGTATATGACCTGCCAGTAATTAGGTTTTTGTCATGGATTGAATTATTTCAGAGCAGAGCTATCTGCGTAATCATGCCATTTGTGTAAAGGAGAGAGAGAAACAGCGAGAGAGGGAATGGGGGAAGCATACCAACTCCCCCCCCCCCCCCCACACACACACACACTTAATATAGCATGTTATCACGACAATTACTCATCAAAGATATCTCAATTATAGGGAATGATAAGGTACAGAGTGCCACCATCAGAGCATACTGAAGAAGAGGAGCGCCACTAAGCACTGGGTTTGTCCAATATATCGACTGTCAACTCTTATTACGATATGAGCCCTGGAAGCCTTCTGGATGTTGCTACAGGTGCATCAGTGCTCGTACTGCCAGCTTGAGGAACAGTTTGTTCCACAGGGCAATAACCTTTCTTAAACAGGCATCCGAAACTTCATGCTTGCATATAACAGAAACTTCCACTGGCAGCAGATTCTTCCCGCAGCCACATAATAGACCTACTATTATTTAGTTCACATTATATGTTATTCAGAGTATGTATTTTATGCAAGGCTTGTATATTTTCATCTCTGAATGAACACTACAATGTTCATTTCTATTCCTATTTCATCTATTCAATGTTTCTTATTATTTATTTATTACCTCTAGGAGCACACTGAATCGTGCCATACCTTTAACAGTAAATGTATTCGTATTCGAAATCCATATATACCCAGGCTCTCCTGTCAATCATTTTCAATTACGACCAAGTCACGTTAAAACAGGGAAATACAGCAAGCAATGTGACAGAAACAAATCATCCATAAAAAGCAACTATGAATATTTTCATTATACAAAATATTTTTATAGTCATCCTTGTCTAACAAAGTGCCATCTAACTGACATTACATTATGAAAAAAAACAAGCCTGGCAATCCATCCTTTGGAAGAGACACGCAAAAAAGGAGATAAAACAAAACAAGCTGTCAAAATCATTATCCACATAGCAATTTACTACATTTAATAGGACTGGAATATTTTCTTTTGATTAGTAGTACAGAAACGTGACCACTTTGTTATTAATTACATTTAACAGCAAAAGATAATGTTTATATACATTATAAAAATAAATAAAATAGGGAATTATTAATTATGGGATATTTCATTTGGAAATCTCTCTCTCTCTTTCTCTCTCACTCTCTCTCTCACCCACTCTCTCTCCCACCCACTCTCTCTCACACTCTGTGACTGTAAGCCTGTCTCTTTGAGGTACTGCTGTGGCTATACAATGTAATCTCATTTGTTATTGCAATGCTACAGAACAGTGAAATGCTTGTGATCATCCCGTGCACATGCGAGGAGGTGTTTAATCACAACACACATCCCAACACACAGACAACATTTTTATTGTCAAAAATTAGCAGACCACTTTTCAACCACGTCTCATTAAATAAATAATGCTGCAATACTTGACATTTTCATGATACACAACAATTTGTTCAGTTTGGACACAGCTGTGCAAAATGTCTTATTTTAAAAGTTATATTATATTAATACATTGAATTGTTCAGTTCATTATTTTTTTACAGTGAGTTACGAATAATAAAACAGTTTTACAATAAACTTACGTCCCATGATTTCATATTTGCTATTATGCTATGTATCTCTCTCTCTCTCTCTCTCTCTCTCTCTCTCTCTCTCTCTCTCTCTCTCTCTCTCTCACACACACACACACACAC